>JARYGA010037738.1:0-43362 GCA_030545235.1 Helianthus tuberosus | reverse complement strand
AAAACAAGTTCATTAATTTGAAACTTGATTTAAATTCAAAAATTTTAAAAATAGTTTGTGATATCTCCAAGGTCATTAGCTTGAACTTGGACGATAAACTGTGAGGGAGTTGGATTCTTTAATACTGCCATATCAGTAAAGTATGTCGATAGGGGGAGTGAATTAGAGAGTTTGATTGAAGATTCAAAATGTTGTTATTCATAAATGTTTGAGAAATTGCAGTTGTTAGTCCAGATTACGATCCCGAGAGCAGAGTCTAAAGGGGGAGTCTGAAGACAAGCTGAAAGTTAGGAGGAGCTTGTAGCTGAAAAGAGAGGTGTCGATCCCTAAAAGCACGGAAGCTTGATGAAAGGGGGAGCCTGAAGCTGATGGAAAGAAGATAGAGAAGTAATGGATGCTTACAATGTTACAATCTAAGTGAGAAGGCAGAATGATCAAGACTGAAGAAGGTGTCATAACAGAGATTAGTCACTAAAGACTGCGTCAATATCCGAGGGGGAGTCTGTTAGTGCACTACGTCTATTGACTTCGTCTTGTATCATGAGATAGGATAAGATATCTAGTGCACGAGATTTGAGATAGTGTAAAATGAAAGATTTCGCTTCAAGTGAACTTCAGACTAGTTCAAGCGAAATCACACTCATTAGATTTCGCTTGAACCAGATCTGGTTACCTTCAAGCGAAATCTTCATCATTATAAATAGGGCATTTGTCATTCACTTGGTAACGCAACTTCTGAAGGTGTAACGAAGTGCTGCCAATTTTCTGTCAGGTTGTAAACAGTGTTAAAAGCAATATAATTGACAGATTAAAGATTACAAGCTGTGTTTGTGTCCGGTTTACTGATTCCGCCTTTAAACTGGATGTAAAACTCTTCGGAACGACTCAGTCGGGTCAAACAACGATCCAACAATGAATCGGTTATGTAAACTAAACCTCGACAAGTTCGTGATCATATTCATTGATGACATTTTAATATACTCACGAACAGAGGCGGAACACGAACAACACTTGAGAAATATTCTGGAGTTTCTTAAGAAAGAACAATTGTTCGCCAAGTTCTCGAAATGCGAATTTTGGATTCGTGAAGTACAATTTCTCGGTCATGTGGTGAATGAGAACGGAATACATGTTGATCCAGCTAAGATAGAGGCCATAAAGAACTGGAACACTCCAAAGACCCCAACGGAAGTAAGACAATTTCTAGGCTTAGCGGGATACTATCGTAGATTCATTGAGAATTTTTCTAAAATTGCTCAACCGCTAACCTCGCTCACTCAAAAGGATAGAAAGTTCGATTGGGGTGAAAAACAAGAGACGGCTTTTCAGCTACTTAAAGATAAACTATGCCAAGCGCCAATCTTATCACTCCCTGACGGCACCGATGACTTTGTGGTGTATTGTGATGCATCGCACCAGGGCTTGGGTTGTGTATTAATGCAACGTGAAAAAGTCATCGCGTACGCGTCACGACAGTTGAAAGTTCATGAAAAGAATTATACCACTCACGACCTAGAGTTGGGCGCAGTGGTATTCGCTTTAAAGATTTGGCGTCACTATCTCTATGGTACTAAGTGTACCATATTCACTGATCATAAAAGTCTTCAACATATATTCGACCAAAAGGAATTAAACATGCGCCAACGGCGATGGGTAGAATTGTTGAACGATTATGACTGCGAAATCAGGTACCATCCGGGAAAAGCAAACGTTGTAGCGGATGCTTTGAGCCGGAAAGAAAGAGTTAGAACATTACGGGTATGAGCTTTGGAGTTGACAATCCAGAAAAACTTCACTACCTGAGTGCGCGACGCACAACGGGAAGCCCTAAAGCCAATAAATATTCGGGCAGAATACTTACGAGGAGCAAGGAAACAAATGGAAACACACAAAGATGACACTTTATATTTCAGGGGAAAGATCTGGATTCCCTATTTTGGTGGCTTACGAGATTTAGTACTGGATGAAGCACACAAGTCCAGATATTCAATACACCCAGGATCTGATAAGATGTATCAGGATTTAAAGGAATACTATTGGTGGCCTAAACTCAAGAAAGATATTGCGACCTATGTTGGGAATTGCCTAACTTGTGCAAAGGTCAAGGCCGAATATCAAAAGCCATCTGGGTTATTACAACAACCCGAGATTCCTGTTTGGAAATGGGAGCATATATCAATGGACTTCATTACAGGACTCCCACGGACCTCTCGAGGTCATGACATGATTTGGGTTATCGTTGATCGATTAACCAAGTCGGCTCACTTTCTACCTATTCGTGAAAAAGACAGTACCGCGAAGTTAGCTGAAATCTACCTCAAAGAGATAATAGCACGTCATGGAGTGCCTATTTCAATAATCTCGGATCGTGATGGTCGCTTTGTGTCAAGGATTTGGTAATCCTTTCAAGCCTCGTTTGGATCTCGTTTGGATATAAGCACGGCATTCCATCCGCAAACCGATGGCCAAAGCGAACGAACCATCCAAACTTTAGAAGATATGCTTCGTGCCTGTGTGATGGATATGGGCGGAAACTGGGATACTCATTTACCGCTGGTAGAGTTCTCATATAATAACAGTTATCACACAAGCATCAAAGTGCCCCATTCGAAGCACTATACGGACGGAAGTGCCGATCACCGTTGTGTTGGGCGGAAGTCAGAGACAAACAACTCATTGGTCCTGAACTAGTCCTAGAGACCACTGACAAGATAGCCAAGATACGAGACCGTATCAAAGCAGCTCGTGATAGACAAAAGAGCTACGCAGACAAAAGACGTAAACCATTATCCTTTGAGGTTGGAGAAAAGTTTTACTAAAAGTCTCGCCTTGGAAAGGCGTAGCTAGATTCGGGAAACGCGGAAAACTGAACCCGAGATACATTGGGCCATTTGAAATTCTAGAAAAGATCGGTACCATCGCGTACAAGTTGAAACTGCCAGAAGAACTCAGCAACGTACACAACACATTCCATGTGTCGAATCTCAAGAAAAGTCCGACTGTTGATACAGTTATCATCCCAGCGGACGAAATTCACGTAGACGGCATGCTCCAGTTTACCGAAGAACCCGTTGAGGTTATGGACCGGAAGGTCCACAAAACAAGGAGAAGTAATATCGAACTAGTCAAGGTCCGCTGGAATTCACGTCATGGACCCGAGTACACATGGGAACGTGAAGATCAGATTAAGGCAAAATATCCCCACCTGTTCAAGAAGACTCCTGCAAAGGATGGCTCAACATGAATTTTGGGACGAAATTCTTTTAACAGGGGGAGAATGTGACAACTGGCAAATAACTGGTAATTCCGTACAATCTAATCACTATTTATATTTCTAAATCTCATGCATTTAGCGTAATTTGATTACGTAACTGTGTCGTATACTGGATAAAAGTGTTAGGACAAGAAAACAAAGCTAAAACATATGTTGGTTTTCGTCGTAATGCGAAACCAAACAAACAATGTCCTAAAAGTGTTGGTAAAAAGTGTTGCGTGCACTATTCACAGTTACACTATTCATGCCAGCGAACCGTGAAATCAGACCGAAACACTGAAAAACAACACTCGGATAACATAACTGAGTCCATTTATATACAAAAACATTATTATGAAAACACATCTTGCAAAGATATAAGACTTTCCGGTATAACGCCCTAATCTCAAAAATGTCTGTTTCGGCTTAAAATATAGCATTTTTAACGCGTCCGAACCTATAACAAAGCATTTCCGGGACTTTGGAATAATGTCAATTGATGAAAAACATACTAAAACAATAAGATTATATCAACGGAATGTTCATAATCACAAGTTTCCGGTATTACATCGCCATGCACTAAACTAGTCCGTTAGCGAACCGACGAGCTAGTAAGCAATAATTCCGTCATCGTAGCAACCAAATGGAAACTCTAGTGAACTAGTTAAGCTAAATTTGGGACTCAGAATCACTTCATACAACTTTCGGATGCAAGAAAACAACTTACGGAAAATCCTTATCGGCGCTTAACCGGGAACCGTTTAAACTAGTTAAACACTATTTTAACTAGTCTAGTGAACTAGTTAATGATAATTATAGTCCTAATCCCTAATTACCCCACTAGTGATGTACTTAAAATACTAATCACCCTACACCTCTTAATTACCAAAATATCTCATGATTAAGCATTTAATAAATAAAATCATATTACCCCCCCCCCCCCCAATCATAATTGACGGTTCAAGTGGGACCCCGCCCACTAGATTTGTGTTGAAAAATGTTAGATTTCAAGCATGGTGGAAGAATGAAAATCTTGAGTTGCACCATTCCTTTTTAATTACCATCTTATCATACATCACATACCATTACACAACTTTTGCAACACTTTTCAAACCTCAAAAACCTCTTTCTTGGTTCCTTTGGTCACGGCTCCACACACCCCCCATACACCCACCATAATCCACCATAAAACACCCTAAATTACTCATTTTCTAAGCATTTCAAGACCTTCTAAGAACATCTCAACATGGTTTAAGCATGGAGCTTCACTAGGAGCATCTTTGGAGCTTATCTTTCTTCTTATTATCTAATCTAGCTTGTGCACTTTGTAAGTCTACTAAACACCATATTTATGATTCTTTTTACTAGTTAATTATAGAAGTACAAGTTGATTATCTTGATATAAAAGATGAACATAAACCAAAACCCTAATCTCAAAGTTAAAGAACACTAAATATAACTATATTATGTGTTTATTTAGTATATTTGTATTTACTTGTTTGTCTGATTATGATGTTTATGTTAATCACGTTAATATTAGTGAGTTAAAGTTTATATTTATGATGATCATGTTGTTAGTTTCACGTAGTATTTTATATTTGTGTTCATCTTATCATGATGAACATAAATATGTGATTTAAACATGGTTATGCTTAAATCAAGAAAGATCATCATACTCATTTCATGAACTAATCATATAATTTTTGGATTACATAAAGAAACAAGGGTTTAAATAGGTTTAAAACTTAATCTTGGGAAGTTAGTCAACTTTGTTTTTACAAGATAAATTAAACAACTTGTTATTATGAAAGTTACTTTAAGAAGTCTAACTTTTTATGTATAAAAAGTGTATTATGAAAGTTCATGAAATGTGGAAGTTATGTTAACATATAAACATGTATAAAAAGTTGATACATTGAAAATTGATTGTAATTAAACGCGTTTTTATAACGTGGGAAACGTCATAGTTTTAGGGGAAACTATGGCGAATTTTTCTAAAAATCTAATCGCGATTAAAGAGGGGATTAAAGGGTGATTAACAATGTTAAACGCGATTAGTGGTCATAAACGTCATTTTGGAAACCCTAATGAGAATATTTAAGTCTTAAATATTCAATAAGTTTTATGGACTTAAACTTACTCTTTTACAAAAATGAATGGTTAAAAATGTAACCATATATGTGTATATAATTTTTGGTAAAAATTATATATTTTTGGAAACTTGTCAAGTGCATGTAATATGTGCTATATGTGTATGTATTAGATACCTATAGGGTGATCAAAATAAATACACATACATGTTCCTACATGGTCCAAGAAATGCTAGTAAATCAGACAATTAAATAAAATGGCCGAAATGAAAATACATAACACTTGACGACAACAAATTGGGCGTATCGACATCGTGAACAAGTTACTACAAAGTCAAGTCTAAAATAACATATTTTTAGACACTAAAACGAACACATAACTAAGTGGTCAAAAACAAGAATCCGGAAAGTCAAAAACTATAAAAACTACCAAGTATTTTTCATGTGAAAAACGAACTTATTAAGTTACATGCTTGGTGAATTTTTGGTAAAAATTCAAGAGTATATTTAATGGACTCACCAAAAGTAAATTATTAGGGCTAGGCCCAATAACAAGAAAACTAGGGCTAGGCCCAATAACAAGAAAACTAGGGCGATGCCCAATAACAAGAAAACTAGGGCTAGGCCCAATAACAATAAAACGTGGGTTAAGCCCAATGACATGGGTTCGAAGCCGTTCACATATAATCCAATACGTATAGAATGCATGTATATACATAGCAATCGAGCGAGTAAACAATCAACACTCTAAAATACAAAGTTGTTCCAAAGATGACGAACGAGAACATAATAAAGTATTCAAGATGAACAACTTGTACGAGGTCCGAAAGACCTAGTGTCTAGCGAGATTAGTACACATGTAGGTTATTGACATGTACGGATGCTCACTTCGATTTCATACTATACGAAACGCAAATTTGTGAGTTCATGTCCCTCCTTTCACTGATTTCAATGTTTTGTTTTCAAAAACATCGAGGGGAAATACATGCTAAAACTATTGGTATGTTAGTTACGAAGTAGAAGATAACATGATCAATATGCATAAGTAGGATGATAACATTAGTAACCTTTAATCACATAGTGACCAAGGTGCAAAAGGTGTAGATCTATTGGGCTTGAGGCACGCCCCACTCCTAGTTGTTAACCGTGGAGTGCTTTTGTGATCCCAAATGATAACAAAGTGTTCTCGGTTTGGTTATTTACTTATGGTACATTATGTCAGGGGGCGCGCTACCCACTGATAGATCCTTAAACAGACTCCATGTAAGAATCAGAACATACCATGATTACAAGATAACATTTATGAGATTTCATATGATAACAATAACTGCATGAACTCGCTCAACTTTTGTTGACTTTTTTTAAAACTACATGTATTTCAGGAAACAGGTCTTGAGCCGGTGATACACTACGGGAAATGGGAAAGTCAATGACAACGATGGCCACTTTTGGAGGGTTTGTCTTTTATATCCCAACCTCGTATGGGTATATAGGGGACAAAACCTCACTATGTATTTTTGTCAAAAACTACCTTTTGTTATTTGTAAAATAACTTTGAATATGCTATGTCAAACGTTGTTGAAACTTGGAACTACATTGGAAAACTTGTAATCTTTTATGGAAAACAATATATCTATGGCATCGTTGTGGCTTATTATGTTTACTCATTTGGATGCAATGATTACCTATCTTACGTCACACACAATACGCTTTCGCTACTAGCAGGGTGTGACAATCATGGCACAATCACATTCACCATCACACTGGAGTCCCATGGGTCTGCTAGAGGTTCCAACAATTGTTCACCAATTTTCTCTTCTAACAGCTGTTTACCAACGTTTTCTTCTGAAACGTATGTTTCAGCATTCTCACATACCACCTCAGATTTGGTCTCCACTTCCTCTGATTCAAGGCCTTCTTGTATTGTCTCTAGTGCCATAAAACAGAATTCATCAGGTTTCTTATCAGAATTAGCAACTAGAGCAAAGTCTTAATCAGTTAAATCCTCAGGTAAGCTGCTCCAATCAACAAAGCCTTTGTAAAAAAGCTTTGTTGACTGGTCTTTGCCTGAGCAAATGTTTGTGCAGCTTGTGGTGCAGGTTACACTTGAACCTGAGGTGCTGGGGCCTGAACATATTGGATTTAAGGAACAGTGGTTTGGACATACTAGACAAGAACAATGTTTATAGTGTTTGCAAAGTGAGCAGTGCTTTCCATGTGAGGTGCAGGGGTATATTGGGAATAATGAACAGTGTTTTTGGTGTTTTGAGGTCTTGGACTTGGGTGTGTAATTATAGGACCACTATTTTGGCTCCTACATTCTCTAGCAAAGTGACCAAGCCTATTACACTTATAACACTTTACCTTTGATTTATCCAACCCAACTTTTAAGTTCCCATGCAACCCTGGAAACTTCCAACCTCCTCTTATGTAAAACTTGCTTGTTCTCACACTCAACAAAGCAACTTGATGTAAAATGTCCATTTCTTCCAGATCTATGGGGTCAAAATGTTGAAGGTCATTTAATTCAAAGGACAAGTTGTCAGAAACCTGGTTTTCCCCCATTTGCTGTGAAAGCATAGTTAGGTGAGTAAGAATAAGAGTTGAATGCTCCACCAGATGTTATGTCAATGAAATGATCATAACTCTGATCCTTACTACCACCAGATGTTTCTTCCTGACCAAAAAGTGTTATGTTACCAAAAGCATAGTCATCAGCCACCTTTCCTAACTCATGTAGCTTCTTTTTCTGGTTAATCTCTCTCTCATAAGTGAGGAGCCTACCATGAAGCTGAGTCAACCTCATCTCTTTAAAAACAACAGAATTTCTAGTAACAAAGGCTATAGTGTCCTATTTATCTGGTAGTGATCTAAGAAATCAGCTATTCAAGGTTGAATTACCATACTCAACGTTTACCAGTTTTAACTCACTAATCAGACAACTAAACCTTTAAAACTGTTGGG
Source organism: Helianthus tuberosus (assembly GCA_030545235.1). NCBI lineage: Eukaryota > Viridiplantae > Streptophyta > Magnoliopsida > Asterales > Asteraceae > Helianthus > Helianthus tuberosus. The sequence goes on along the minus strand of JARYGA010037738.1, from coordinate 35,055 downwards.
TTAATGACTCTCCATTGACATGAAAAAACGTATAAAAACCCTCGAAAACGCTCCTAATACACCCCGTACACGAGAACTGGACACGTATAACTTTAGTTTTAACAAAAATCAAATAAAACAAAGAATATATGTCTCTCGCGGGCTGTGAGAAAGAGAGAGAGAGATGAGTTGCGGGGCGTGACTGAAAGCGACCTGGCGAACCCTCAGCGTGCCACGTGGCACGACACACGGCGGAGCTAGGCTGGAGAGTAACCAGGCCTAGCCGTAGCTAGTCCTGGCTCGCGGGGCGTGAAGGAACAAGGGCAAGGACTCGCGGGGTGCGAGCCACCACTATTTCAGCCTATAAAAGGGGCCTTCGGCCTCAGTTTCAAATCGTTCAATTCTTTTCTTTTCTCTGTCCCTATATTTGCTAAATGCTACTCGATATTATACCCCTAAAACACGAAGCTCTGCCTCGTTGTGAGTATTTTAACCCCGGTCACTAATTCGTTACGCTACCTGATTGATCTAGGACTCCGTAACGCATGTCGAGGCTCTTCCTTACTAAGTTCATTGAAGTTCTGTCTCGTGTTGTATGGCTAATGTGATTTGGGTTATCTTACTAACACGTGTACATTGTTTATTTTTAAGAGATAATAATCAGGAACACCAACAGGAAGCTGTAAAAGTACTTAAGTCAACAAAGTGAGTCATTCTCTTTTTCTACCAAACTGTTTTACAAAACCTCCAATATTTTCAGTTATACTTACAGTGATTGAGTCTATGTATTCTACAATTGTTGTCGGTATGTGGGGTTTTGTATACACTACTAGTAACCCGTTACTATTGGACAATGAGTTAGCCAATGAGTAACATGACCACAGTCATGGAACTGCCAACATGACAAATACTGAATGAGTATATTGGTAGATATAAACATTGTAATCGCTCTCAATACTGTAAAGTTATAAAAGCTTATTTTGATTAAACTGGGATGCACTCGCCAGTATTTCTTGCTGATAAAATCTTTTTAAAACGCGTTTCAGGTAACTTAATGTGAATCTAATAGAAGCCGACCGTGGAGCACTGAAGGCTTAAAGAAATTGGCTATAAAAGTTACCTAAATAAAAGGAGTTTATGTTTTCAATAATTAGGGTTCATCCTTACAAATGTATTATCAATGGAACATGGGTTTTATCTCATTTAATTATTATAAATGTTTCGTGTTTTGAAACTTTGAGATTTATTTCCTAATTACGATCCCGATGTTTTAAATTCCGCTGCAAATTAATAAACACCGATACCACCAGCTTTGCGTTCTTGCGGATCCCGCTCCCAGGGTAGGGTTGGGGGCTGCGACTGAAGGTGGTATCAGAGTCGTGCCACTGGTTTAAGCCATTTAGGTCTTCTATTAATACCTAAATTTTAACCAATTGTGTTAGGAAATAACTTATGTGATTCTGTGTAAATATGTATATTACTATTTTGTATTATTTGACAAATTGTTAGTTTACAGTATGAGTGAGCAAGGTACATCTGACGCTTACCGTCAATTGCCTAATTCCCCAAAGAATAAAGGAACCTCATCCCAGCCAACCTCAGGTTACTCAGCTGATTCTGAGGAAGGAATCTTTATCTTTAAGGCCCAATCTAAGGAACCATTCCCCCCTAAAAAGAGAGGATGTTTAGTAGAGGAGCGCATGAAATGAGAAAAAGAATGAAAAACTCCAACAACAGCGAGCAATAGCTAAAGCAAATAGAGAAATGAATACCCAAACCCAGAGAACTAGACCATTATGGGTGGAGGAAAATAGAGAGAGGAATACCCAGAATGAGGAGGCTAGACCCTCATGGGAAGAAGATTTAGATAGACAACTAGCTGATTTCCACAAGTTAGCAAATACAGCAGCAGACCCTAACCTTAACCAAGTAGCTGAACCAGAACTTCTACCCTTATTCCCTAACTAACCAATGGAACTAGAGCAGAACCAGGAGAACCAATTCCCAATCCCAGCATTCGACCCCAATGAGATCCCTAGAATTCCCACACCAAACCCCATAGAGCCGTATACAACACTGAACCCTTAAGACCCGTGGTGATGACAACAGGGCAATTCAGGATATTTTAGGCAACCCATACCCTTACGGAGAACCCATACCACGTTATTGTAAACCAGTGCCAGCGACATTACCACCCATGAGCCAAGAAAATGTGGAGGAACTTCGCCAATATGGCGAAGAGTTAGTTAAAGAGGGAAATCAGATCCGTCAGATAGGAGAGAAACTCATCTGGAAATATGACGAGCGTGAGATGCAATTTTAGACAAGCCAGCACTTAACATAATATATATATATATATATATATATATATCTAGGGGATGGTTCAAATGAAAACCACTTTTATCTCGAAAACTAAACTAAAAAGGCCTAAAAAACACACAAAAAAATTTTTACAAATTTTTTTTATTAAAAATCACAGATTTTTTTATATAAAAAAAACTTTTTTTCAAAAAAAAAAATTTGTAGTGCACATGTGTAATAATTCACATGTGTAGTACACATATGTGCACTACAAAAAAAAAATTGAAAAAAAGTTTTTTTTATATAATTTAAATAGCGAAAATTGGTATGCAAAAAAAAATTTGTATGTTTTTTAGGCTTTTTTAGTTAGTTTTCGAGTTTTCGCGATAACTAGTGGTTTTCATTTGAACCTTCCCCTATATATATGTGTGTGTGTGTGTAATTTTTTTACTTTGAAAATAATAATAATAATAATAATAATAATAATAATAATAATAATAATAATAATAATATATCAACTAGAGTAGATAAACCAATATATATCGATGCATAGTTAGTAGTTTCAAATTTCAGTTGTAATTTGTAGTAGATGCATATATACATATATATAAAAAGAGTAAGTCACAATGCTCAACGTTTTTTATCAATCTGCTTGCGTGATTGTTTGTATTAAATTTTATTTTTGTGATATTAATACCTGATAAATGTTTCCAATTCAGATGGACAACAAAGTAAATCAGGAAAACTAGAATAATGATAATAACGGGAACCAAGTGAATAAAAGTTCCATCGAACATATCGTAGCACAAAGAATTATAGATGCTATGCGATATATTATCAAGACTATTAAAGAAGTAGAAAATAATAATTCTGTAATCGGAAGTAAACGTCAAACCACTGAACCAAGTCACAGCGTGAACGAAAATCGCGGACCACTTATCCAAGCTCCAATTACAAAAAGAAGAAGAACCATCTCATATGGTTGTTCTTATAAAGAATTCTTGGCATGCAAACCTATAGAATTCTCAGGCAATGAAGGAGCCATTTCAGCCTTGCGCTGGATATAAAACACAGAGGCAGTCTTAAAAATAAGTAAATGTGCAGATAGAAAAGACAGAAGCAGTCTTAAAAATAAGTAAAGGAGCCATTATGTTTGCTTCTAATCTTTTTAGGAATGTAGCCTTAGAGTGGTGGAATACCATTCTCCAGTCTAGAGGAAGTGACAGAGTTTATAATATGGAATGGACTAACTTTAAAGAGATAGTTGAAAGGAAATTATGTCCTCCTCATGAAAAGGAACAAATTGCTAATAAGTTCCTAAATCTTAAAATGACTGGAATGGACTAACAAGTGATATCAGATTCCGTTTGAAAGTTCAAGCGAAATAAGTGATTTCGCTTCAAAAGTAACTGATTTCGCTTGAAAGCTATTCAGCTTGAAAAGCTTATTTCATTTGAAATAATTTCGCTTGAAACTGATTTTCAAAATTTAAAAAAAAAATTTAAGTGTTTGTTGATTGTTTCAGGTATTTGAAGGATGGATGATTTTATGAATCCTTTCTGTGATGTGTTTGCATTTACCGGTGGTTCGGGAGACGGCACATCAAATAACACGAATGAAACTACACTAACACCGAATGCAAAGAAAACTCTCAATGATACTTTAAGTGTGGAGAGTGCTTACGGTACATATAACAAACCTCCAAAATTGATGGCTATTGAAGATTACAATAGGTGGGCTACAAGGTTTGATGAGTGGCTTCAAGCTTTTGCATATCCAAGCTGGAAAAGTTTAAAGAATGGTTACGTTAGAGGACATTTTGGTGAAAGTTTGACAGATACTGATGAGATTGAAATATATGTTGCTGAACAAAAGTGCATCGCGTTGATTCATCAGTCTATGAGAGATGATACAATTTCATTGATAGAATATGAAAATTCAAAAGATCTTTGGGAGAAATTGAGGGTAAAATGTGTAGGTAGTGCTGAGATAGTCAAAAACAAAAAGAAACTGTTAAGAAAAGAGTTTGATTTATTTGGTTGTTTAAAGAACGAGTCTGTTTCCAAGATGATTGAGAGATTCGGGCATCTGAAATTGGAGCTGGCAAGATACAAAATTCTATATACTCAAGAAGAGTTGGTTGACAAACTGTTCGACTCACTGCCGAATGAACAAGATTGGAAGTACTTTGCATTAATGCTGAAGAATACAATCAAGTCTGAAGAGTTGACAGTGGATCTGCTTATCGAAAGAGTAGAGAGTCATGAGTTGGAGATCAAGAAATCTAGCAAAGTCAACAACTCATCTTATCAGCAGAATGTAGAGTTGTACTACAGAGGAAATATACCAAAGACTGGTTCTCCAAGAACAACATTTTCTGCAGAGAGTTCAAATAATGTGAATCAAGAAACTCCTCACAGTGGTTTTCATAGTGGATCTTCTTCAACAACTCCAAGCCAATCTGCATCAAAGAATCTGTTCCAATGTAACATTTCAGTGTTCATAGTGGATCTGAAGAACGCTCAAAATTTCAGTGAAGAGTCAGTAAAACAACAGATGGTGTTTTTAGCGTCAGTGTTAGAATCGTACGAGAGCCTCGTGGCGGGCAAGATTGGAAACACCAACCTGACTAAGGAGGACTATGATCAAATAGATCCTGAAGAGATGGAACTGATCTATATCAGGTGGTGTATGGCCAGTGCAGTCCGGAGAGCGCAACGATTCATGGAGATTACTGGGAGACATTCTATCGGTGGGCCGTCCACAAAACTTGGCTTTGATAAATCAAAAGTCACATGCTTTAGGGGTAAACAAAAAGGACATTTTAAATGTGAATGTCGTAACGCTCCTGCTGATGATACTGCAAATCCATTCCGCGAGGATTACTACAAAAGAGCGATATATCATTAGAATAAATCAGAACCACCCAGAATGAAGCAGCTTGAGGATGCCCCCAAAGAAAAATCAAGAGCTCTTGCTGTTATTCATGATGACGAAGGTTTAGATTGGAGTGAATTGCTACCAGAGGAAGATGCAGTAGGATACGCTTTCGCAGCAGAAAAGATTGTTCCTTACAAAGACACCAGAACTGAAGAAGAAAAATACCTCAGTAGAAAGGGTAGAGCAGAATTCAAGATGATGAGATTATCTAGGGTGTTCAGTGAAGCCAGGAGAGCAAAGAGATGGGATGTTGATAGAGAACGTTACCTTGATCCTCAAGGAAACATTGCTATTGATGCGAAAACTCTTAGTATAGAAGCTTTCATTGAGGAATTTGCTGAAGAAGAAGAAGCCTTACAGAGAAAATGGCGGGGAGGTGGAGAAGAGAAAGAAAAAGAAAAAGAGAAAGAGAATGAGTCGCAGTCTAAGAAGATTGATGAAGGAATTATTAATACTTCACAAGAATTCACCGCTGAAAAATTGGGGAAGATGGCTGACAAAGTGCTTGCTGCAAAGGAACTTGAGGTAGACTCTAAGTCTGAAATTGAGTCTAAAAGAAAGGTCAGTTTAAACATTTTAATAAGAGAGTCAGGTAAGAAAGTCAAAGGTGATAGTGACTGCAAAAGTTGCATGAAAAACTGCAAGTTTTGTAGTACACTCACTTACCTTAGTGATACAAAGGTTGAAGAACTGACAAAAAGAGTCAGAAAGGTTGAAGATCAGATTCTAGACCGTGATAAAATGCTAAAAGCTTCAAATGATCGAACTAAAAAGTTAACTGAGAAAATTGAAAATGATAAAATTGAAGTAGAAAGAATTAGGAAAGAGAATGAAAAGCTAATTCACGAAAATCGTCAACTTTCAGAAAATTTTGACAAACTAAAACGAACGGTAAAAGATTCTGATGAAAGAAACGGTAAAACCAATAAAGAAAAAGAGTATTTAACTGTAGTTCTTAGATACAAAGAAGAGCAAATCAACCGACAACTGGATGAGATTGCTAAATTGAAGCTTCAGTTTGATGAAGCTAAGATTGAGAATGAGCGTATCAATCTGAAATTAACCAGTTACAACTCCGCAAGCTTTGTTTTACAACACATTGTTCCTAAACCCATTGGGAAAAAACAAAGCAGGCGAAGATGTTTATTCGGATGGAACTGGGGTTGGGTATCATCAGGTTCCACCGCCAGTGTTAAACAATTTTTCAAAGAAAACATCCGGGTTGGTTAATGATGAAGATGAAACAAATGAAATAAAACTTCCAGAGTCAATTGATGTTACATTTTCTTCATCTGATGATAGTGTTCAAACTGAGATTGTGCAAGGCATGGCTGAAAGTGTTTTGAAGTCTGATAGTGATTCAGTTGAGGATGAAGAGTGTTTTCCGAACAATTACATTCCGAAACCATAATCCAAAAACAACTTAAATGAAGAACCTACTCTTGTCATGTACAAGATGTCAGGATCGGATAAGTTGTATTCGGATTCTAAGTTTCCACTGGAGAATGTTAATGTTGCTAAATTGACAAATGTGTTCAAATTGGTTGAAATTGATTTGTCTGAGATTGAAGGTCTAAAACAGACAAAGAGGCAAATGAATTTTGAAAAAAGATAAAGCTTACTACAAGAAACTTGTTGTTCCACCGCGTTTTTATAACAACAATCAAAACAGATGGTCAGGTGGTTATCAAGGTGGTAAGAATTATCAGAAAAAGAATGTTCAAAACAAGAAGTTTGTTGAGAAAAAGGTGTTTGTTTCAAGTTCAAGTTCACTTTCTGATGAAGAATCTAGGATTTTTTCGAAAACAAATGAAGAATTTTTTAAGAAGAAAGCATCGCAGCCTCAGTCTGAAGGCACAAGTCGGGTAGTTGACACCCGAACATGCTTCAAATGTAATCAAGTTGGACATATTGCATGAAAGTGTACCAACTTGAAGTCTAAGACTGAAGTTGTGATGAATTCAAGAAAGAAAGATGATGTGAAGGGAAAAGCTCCATTGGTTGTTGAGAAAAAGGTTTTGAAAAATGAAAACACCAAAGTCAAAACTGAACCTTTTAAAAATGTGGTAACTAAAAATGACAAGTTTTACAAACGGGTTGCTTTACCTCAACAAGCATGGAAGCCAAAAGTGGTTGAAAAGAAATCAAGTGTTCCAAAACCAAAGGTTTCAGAGTCAGAAAAACAATCGTCTTCTACCACATCGGTAAAGATGAATGTTCCTTTGGATTACTATGAGAACTTGAAAAATAAGAGTCTGTTACTTCTGAGAAAAAGGTTGTTTCGAAAGACCAACCATCTGGTCAACCTCAAAAAGACAAATTTTTCTTGTATAAAGAGGTTGAGGTTGGGTCTGCAGAGAGCTTAAAGATGAATGATAAGAATTTTCCGCCACTTTACATTGCAAAAACTCACCTTAATGTCAAGTTACCTGAGTCCAAAGAGGCTTGGGTAGCATGAAAATCTAAATAAAGTGTTTTTGAAATGTGCAGGAGCTTCCAAGATCCGTTTCACGTTGGATTATGGATAGTGGAGCTTCTCGACACATGACGGGGAAAACAGCCCTGTTGTACGATGTTAGAAAGTTTAATGGAGGTTACGTGGGATTTACGGGCAATCAAGGTGGTAGAATAGTTAGTGAAGGAACGTTATCCAATGGGATTGTTACGTTTGAAAGAGTGAATTACATCGCCGAGCTTGAAAACAATCTTCTGAGCATCTCTCAAATTTGTGATCGCATGTATACAACGCACTTTACAGACAAAGAATGTTTGATCTTGAAACCAGGATTTGTTGTTTCCGAAGAGTGGATTATCATGAGGGCACCTAGAGTGAATGATCTGTACGTGTTGGACATGAGCGTAGCTACTACAACCATGGGTCAGGCTCATTGTTTTGTGTCAACAGCAACTGAGAAGGAATCACAATTGTGGCACCGGAAGATGGGTCATATACATCTTAGAAAAATGAATCACTTGGTGCACAATGATTTAGTAACAGGTGTTCATGTGAAAGGATTTCATCTGGAAGGGGAGTGCATTAGCTGCATCAAAGGCAAGCAGAAAAAGAAATCACATCCTCAAAAGAAAGTCAATTCAGTCTCACGACCGTTAGAAAGACTTCATATGGATCTTTTTGGTCCAGTCAATGTCAAAAGCATAACTGGAGATCTCTACTGTCTCGTAGTAACTGATGATTATTCCAGATTTTCATGGGTTTCATTTCTGAAGACAAAAGATGAGACGTTTGATATTTTGATGGTGTTGTTCAGAAAAATTGAAAACTTGTACCAAAGGCGTATCAAAAGAATCAGAAGTGATAATGGTACTGAGTTCAAGAACAGAAAGATGGAAGAATATTGTGATGAAAGAGGTATATTGCATGAATTTAGTGCTCCTTACACTCCGCAGCAGAATGGGGTCACTGAAAGAAAGAACATGACACTAATCGAAACGGCTAGAACGATGCTTGCTGATTCTAAGCTACCAGTCAACTTTTGGGCAGAAGCAGTATCCGTCGCATGCTATACACTCAACCGGGTTCTCACTGTCAAGAAATTCAACAAGAGATGTTTCGAGCTGATTAATAACCGCAAACCAAACGTGAAGTATTTAGAACCGTTTGGATCACCCTGTACAGTTCTAGAACCTTTTGGAAAGTTTGGTCCAAAGAGTATCGAGGGAATATTTGTGGGATACTCAAGTCCTCAGAAATGAGTCTTTGTTCCAAGCTTAAAGCGGATCATCGAAGCACAACATGTTGAGTGTCAGGGGTATACTATGCCACCTCAGAATCCCGGTGACTTATGGCGTTTTCATTATGATACTTTGTGGGATTCGTTTGACATGGAAGAAGAAAAGGAAGAAGAAGAAGATTTCTTTGATGAGTTGGATATTCTAAGAGAGTATGAGTCATCACAGGAAAGGTTCCCAGCTGAGTATTCAAGTCGACCGCAACAAACTTCAAATGATGATGAAGCAGGTCCTAGCAATGCTGGAGAACATGATGATATTCAACAAAATGAAGTTGCTCCTGATAGTCAGACGGCAGACAATGATAATCAAGAATCTGATAACATGCCAGTATTTGATCATGGTGATTCAGATTCTGAGGGGGAGCAAATTCAGATTTCAAGTCAAACAAACCCAGTCGATGAACAAGGTTCACATCAAAATGTCACAAATTTGGAAGGCGAGGTAGATGTTCCAGGCGAGGTGATGCCAAGAACTCTTTCGTACCATCCAGAGGAGTTAATCATTGGAGAATTACAATCAAGCGTTCGCACTAGACGTCAAATTGACCAAGGCCTTACTTGTTTTTATTCTACAGTAGCACCTTTACAAACTGAGTTTTCACTAAGTTGTTTTATTTCGCAGATCGAACTGTGAACATATAAAGAGGCGCTAACTGAAGATTCTTGGGTCAATGCTTTGCAAGAAGAGTTGAGTCAGTTTGAGAAGTTAGGTATGTGTCGCCTGATGGTCAGAGGAAGATAAACACCAAGTGGGTGTTCAAGTGTAAGAGAGATGATAGAGGGGTTATTATTCGTAACAAAGCTCGACTCGTTGTCTAGGGTTTCAGTCAGCAGAAGGGTATAGATTTCACCGAAGTGTATGCTCCAGTGGCTCGACTAGAAGCGATCAGAATCTTCCTAGCATTTGCATCTTGGAAAATTTTCAAAGTTTATCAGTTAGATGTAAAATCGGCGTTTCTCTACGGGAAAGTAAAAGAGGACGTATATGTCGGACAGCCACCGGGATTCACCGATCCAATCCACAAAGACAAGGCCTACTTGCTAGACAAAGTGCTGTATGGTTTACACCAGGCCCCGAGAGCTTGGTATGAGACATTGTCTCAACACCTGCTAGCCAACTGCTTCATTCGTGGAAAAGTGGATGCCACTCTCTTCACCAAAGAGGTCAACGAACATCTTCTGATTGTTCAAATATATGTGGATGACATTATATTTGGGTCAACAAATGAGAATCCGTGCAAAGATTTTGAACAAGTTATGAAGCAGAAATTAGAAATGTCATCGATGGGTGAGATGAAATTCTTCTTGCGACTTCAAGTTGATCACCTGCCTAAGGGAATTTTCATACATCAAACGAAGTGTGTTCATGATATTCTAGAGAAATTTGGGATGTCAGGTTCTACTCCAGCTTCCACCCCATTAGCGACGAACCATGGGATAAACCCTGATCTCACCGGAGAGAAAGTAGATGAAACGTTATATCGTTCCATGATCGGATCGCTGATGTACTTGACTGCTTCAAGACCCAATATCATGTACCCAACCTGCCTCGCAGCAAGATTTCAATCTAACCCGAGAGCTTCGCACATGGTGATTGTGAAAAGGATATTACGCTACCTGAAAGGAACTCCATCATTGGGGTTGTGGTATCCAAAAGAAGGCGATTTTATGCTCGAAGGGTATTCCGATTCCGATTTCGGATGCTGCAAAGTTAACGCAAAGTCAACAACAGCGGGATGTCAGTTTTTCGGACCACGCTTGGTCACCTGGCAATGTAAGAAGCAAACCTCTGTGGCTCTATCCACATGTGAAGCAGAGTATGTATCTTCTAGCATTTTTTGCTCTCAGATCTTGTGGATCCAGCAACAGATGCGCGACTACGGTTTGCAATTTCTTAACACCCCTATCTTTGTTGATAATGAGGCAGCGATTAACATTACTAAAAATCATGTTCATCACGCGAAAACGAAACACATAGAAATTCGTCATCACTTCATTCGAGATTGCTTCGAGAAGAAGTTGATACGAATTGAGAAAATCCACACTGACGAACAAAAAGCTGATTTACATACCAAAGCATTTGATAAAACTCGTTTTCAATATTTGCTAAAACTGAATGGTATGAAGCTTTTATCGGTGTTGGTAGAGATTCTTGGCGTTGATGAAGGAGACATTGTAGATGATGTTGAGAAGCAATCTGCAATGGTTTGTCGAATTTTTACCTATTTTGGTATTTAGGGGGAGAGTATAGGGTAATATTTTTAGAAAATACAAAAACAGTAAAAATTTCAAAATTCAAAAACAATAGAAAACCAGAAAAGAGCTCGTGTAAAAAGGGAAAATGATAGTACATTGGCTTGACTGTCACGGTATGCTAAAGATTTGTAAAGTTTAAAAGTATTAAACAGTCTCGCTGATGATGTGCCGATAGGTTTTTGCACATTTAGTAGGTTTGTTCGGGATATAAACCTAAAATCCTTACTTGCTTATTTTGTGGGGAACACTACTTGGATATATAGGTAACCCCTGAAATCGTGTTTGAAGGATCCCTCTTTCTGAGATACTAGGTCTTTATACTCAGTGATATCTGGGGTATTATCCCGGGACTTCTGATTTTGCGGAAGCAATGGCCTAGTCCCTGTATAATACTTTACCGCTTGCTTGAAATATAGCGCCGCCCTCAGCATAAAATGATGAGACAATAAAATTGCTAATCAATGCTGTTGTAAAAAAGATCCTCTAAAGGGGACCCACTTAAAGTCGAACCGTCATCTCTCTGCTGAACGGAAGTTCTGACCTGAGCTCTCATGGTTTCGCATCTAACCCCTTACAGATATCATCAGTGGTATACTCACCTGTAAGACTGAATATTGGGATCTGGATACGGGAGTATATTCAAGAGGTGGGACACATGAATGAGTTTAAGTCTTAAAACACTAAATCCGTATCCTGGACGAATTGAAATGTGTGTGAGAATTTAAGTGGATCAGTATATCGACAATCTAAGTGAATTGTTTAATTCTGAATATGAAATTAAAGCTTAACGGTAATTGTGACTTGTCGAATAACTGATATGATTCCCTAACACGCTCACCAAAATATGTTTGTAAATAGGTTACTTTTATTGCATTTTAGTTCTGTATTTCATTTCTAGTTTAGAAGCTTTATTAAAAATCCAAAAAGATTTTTTATTTCTGCTTTATTTTCTGACAAACTAAAGAGGAAAGCTGATCTTCAGATTCGAATTGAAGCAGATGTAGGAAGTTTCTGGGCTGGAGGATGAGTTTGGAGCTTATCATGTTAAAACTTGAGAAATTGAAAAGCCAAAACAAGTTCATTAAGTTGAAACTTGTAAATTTCAGAAAATTGTTTGAACTTATTTGTACAAAATGTCAGTGTGATTTATCTCAGATCAACCAAGGTCATTAAGTTGGACTTGGTAGACTAATTGAGTAATCAGGGTCATTAATTTGGACCCGAATACTTAAGTGGATTTCTAAATTCTGACTTATTCACCAAATGAGATTGAATGGTAAGTTTGGAATTGAAAACGTTATTGTCATATATCTTATATGTAGGTAGAGATTGTGCAGGTAACAGGTATGAATTTGAGAAAGCAGCTAAGCAAGATCCCAGCCTACTGATAGGGGGAGTCTAAAGACTTAGAAGTCAGATGCAGTTCCTGGATCTACATTCAAGGGGGAGCTTGAAGGTGTTAAAGATTCAGATTCTATGATTCATGATAGCTGTTGATAGAAGAGAAGAATTGAAGGAAGCTTTTACAATGTCAAGACAATTTGGAAAGAGACAAAGACTAAAGACTCGATGCCGAAGACTTCGTCAACATCCAAGGGGGAGTCTGTTGGTGCATCTAGTGTTTGTTAACTTCGTCTTAATCGAGTCTTATGTCTAGATAGGATAAACGAGCACACAACAGGGTTAGAAATTAGGGTTTTATATGTGAAAGTGGTTAATTCCTCTTGAACATGACATTGAATAGTTCAAGCGAAATTTGCATTATAATTTCGCTTGAAATGAGATGCGGCAGGTTCAAGCGAAATCACCTAATTCCGCTTGAAACTCACATGTCATGTTCAAGCGGAATCTGAACTCTATATACATGTGTGTGCTTAGCTCATTTGGAGCGGAATTAGCAGTGTGTGTTTGAGAGCCGAGGTGCTGCCGAATTGTAATCAGATCTGTAAAAGCTCAGGAAATCAGTAATAGATAAAGATTAGAAAGGAACAAGCTGTGTTGACATCATTTACATTGATTCTGCCTTTGTTTTTGATGATGAACTACTCAGATTGACTTTTTAGGGTCACACGAACGATCCAACAACTACCATATTCTTTGAATATGCTAGGATAGTACCAACCTTGGCCTCACCAGAGCCAGTGTTAATCTCCCATTACATCTAGGGATTCATTAGTGAGATCAAACACGTAGTCAAGGCAGCTAGGCCACAAACCATAGAAGAAGCAATAGAATTGGCTAACACCCTGACTGATGAATTGGTACGTACGCAAGAGGAAAACCAAAGAAAGAACCTAGCTTAAAAGCTTACCCACGAAATACGTTATGGTAATTTCTACCGTGGAAAAGGAACAGGTTCTTCCTCTTCACCCAACTGCAAGTATTGCAAAATGAAGCATTCAGGACGGTGCTCAATATACTGCAACTTCTGCAAAATGTCTAGACATAAGGAAGAAGACTGCAGGAAGAAAGCTAGCAATAGGCTATGCTACAATTGTAGAGAAGCTAGTCATATCAAACCGAACTGTCCGAAACTAGCTCTAACAACAACCAGCAAAGATAAGACAACTGATGTAGGATCGTTTTCAGACCCGAACGAGTCGATCAGAAGAGTTTTACTCAGAATGAAAGGCAGAAACAGACATTCTAAGGTCAATTCAGCTAGATTTACCCTTTAAACTGTCCGTATATTGATTATAGATCAATTACAAGTCTGTGGACATTTCGGCAGCACTTCGTTACACTGACCGGAACCGTTACAAATGAATCAGCACTCAAGGTATTTATAGGTGGAGTGATTTCGTTTGAAAGTGTCAAGATGCATTTCAAATGAAATTACTTTAGTTAATTTCGTTTGAATGATCACATGACACCTTCAAACGAAATTAGCTCAAACATATGTAAACTCTCCTATTTTCCTCGTATAACGTGCCCTGATCTATCATTCTACATACAAGACTCGATACAAGACGAAGTGGACAGACGCATGCACCAACAGACTCCCCCTCGAATGTTGACGAGTCTTCAGTGTCGAGTCTTCGGTTGTCAAACCTTCAGTCTTTATCAGTCTGCTCGCTCTTTCCAAAAATTCTCCATTGTAAGCATCCACAATCAATCTTTTTCTCTTTCTTGTAATCTTCAGGATCTGAATCTGGCTCTACAATCTTCAGACTCCCTCTCGATATCCTCAGACTCCCCCTTTCATTAAACTGGGATCGCAGTCTAGAATTTACTTTCCACAGGTTCTTAGGTCGTAACCTGGCACTCATCTAACTCAGGTATCGGAACCTGGCTAACCTGCATAAATCTTTACCCAAAAATAAGTTTCTCAAATTTAAAATTTTGCAAATTTAGTGACCACTTGCAGGTATCATTCAAATATGTTTTAATCTTTGATAATCACTTCAAAACATAACTTCTTCATACATTCTTTCCCAAACCTGTGCATCAAGTTTAGCACTTGGAATTTTGAAAATCAGCTCTCCAACATCAGTTGTCGAAAATCTTTTTGAATTTTTCAAAAAATTTATGCTAAAACACACTGAAAATCTTTTTGGAATTTTGAATATAGTGAAATGCAATAAAGAAATATTTACAGACACTATTTTTGTGAGTTTGTGTAAGAGGATCATATCAGTTTATGAGACCAATCACCAACACCGTTAAGCTTTAAACATTTTAAGTTCTAAACGATTCACATAGATTGACGATATTGTTGTCCACTTAAACTCAATCTAAAAACTTTCGAAATGCTTACCAATACGTTAAGGTATATTAATTTTGCACTAAGTTCTTATGGACCCCACGATCTCAGCATATCCCCTCATCATGCAATACACTAACTTAAGTAATACCTTTAAACTTTTATCAACTTTGATTTGTACGAAAACAAAGCAGAATGTTTAAACATTAACAATCAGGTCGATACTTCCGTATACGCAGAGAAAGCCCAATGTTTAAACAAAATAAGAAAATAAAAATAAGTTGAAGTTGTTTAGGCTTTAACCACCAGGTCGATACTTTCGTATACGTAGAGGTGATCCAAAGCTTAAACGAAACACCAAAGAAAATAAAGCAGAACGTTTAGGCAATAACATCCAGGTCGATACTCACGTATACGCAGAGGATGTCCAATGCTTAAACAAAATAAAGAAATAAAACAAGTTTAAATCTTTGCAAAATGAAATGCACAATCACAGTGATTTTTCAGCAAAGTTGTGAAAGTTCACAAACTTAACCAGTTTTATGTCTTTCGACAATCAGCGATTACTGAGTAGGCACACAATCAAGAAGGACAAAACTAAGTACTATGCTTTTGACCATGTTTCCCACTAGAACTGGGCTTTTTCATTTAAGTTTGTATCATTATCGCAAATCTACTAGTCTATCTGAGCCTATTGTCACATCTTTAGTGAGACCGTTTATCACATTTTAACTTTCCATTTCTTTAGCATGCTGTGATCATCCACTGATGTACTATTATTTCCTCTTTTTGACAACAAAACTCATTTTTGATTTTATCATGTTTTTACCTTTTTTCAAATTTTCAAATATTTTTGGATTTTCTGAAATACTTACTCCCCCTAAAATGCAAAATCATTTAAAGGAAATTTGAAAACAAACTGTACAAGAAAACTGACAACCGATATCGAATCGCTTCAATTCGCCATCCACTTGGCATAAACAATCAGAACTCCCCCTTACAACAAAATATTTTCCCATTGATTTCAAAACACTTAAGTTTGTTTTAATAAAATGGTTTTTTCCGGAAAATTAGTTTTGTTGAATGATTTTATCATTAGTAGGTTAGGGGTTTGGTTTATCACATTGTCTTCCAACCAAATACCACTTGTAGGAAAATGCAAGTACAACTTAATGTCCTTGATTTACCACTTGCAGGTAAAAACCTTTTTCAACCACATGGCTTACCAACCAATACCACATGTAGGTTGAATTCTCAAGATGCCGATACCTACCCCTCACTTACCAACCTGGGAGTTCCGGCAAGTCATACTAGTGACCAATTTTCAATTTTTCAAACAAACAATATAAGACTTATGCCGATTCATGCTCCACGATTACCAACTTGGGAGCTCCGGCAAGTCAGATTTTTATTCTTTGAAAAATATAGACACCCAGGCCTGACCATCCTTGGGTGTAACCACTTCTTTTTCAACCTCACTTTCAACAGACTTGTGAACATTCCTTTTGGAAGCATAAAATTCTTTCACTCCTTTGGCCTTACCATTGACCATTTTTCCAAAAATGTGTTTCACATTTCCATTGAAAGTTTTTTCAATATCAAATTTATTCTTCTCAGATTAAAATTGATTTGAAATTTCAACTTTACCGGTTTTAGATTTCAAATTCCCAGTCTGCAATGGTGGAAAATTCTCATCATCCAATGGCGGAACCGTTTTCTCCTTTTTCATAACAATCTGTGGCTCCTCTGATTTTGTGGAATCAGATTCATCACCAGAATTATCACTTGAATTCTTAACA
Source organism: Helianthus tuberosus (assembly GCA_030545235.1). Lineage (NCBI taxonomy): Eukaryota > Viridiplantae > Streptophyta > Magnoliopsida > Asterales > Asteraceae > Helianthus > Helianthus tuberosus. Next base: position 18,325 of record JARYGA010037738.1, on the reverse strand, counting down.
ACCCATTTTTGGTTATTAAGTTTCTCTTTTCTCTTGAAAACATTTTTCGAACATTCACCAACCTCATAAATTGAATTCTCAAAAACTTTGAATCTGTTTGTTGGTGGTTCAGTTTTCTCAACAAGTTTTTCTTTTAGTTTACCAGAGACTCCCTGTATTGTTTGCATTGCCTTTGGACAATTCTTGGCAATGTGACCAACCGTTTTACATTGAAAACAGGTTCTAGTCTCTATCTTCTTCTGAGCTAAGATTTTCTTCATTTCATCTTGCTTCTTGGCAAGGAAATCTTTGTTCGTCTGCTTTCTGAATGCTTGCTCCTTCTCTTCTTCAGTTGTTTTCCCTGAAACAAAAATAGTTTTTGGTTTATAAATTTTCTCATTTTTATAATTTTTCGGTGCAATAAAACCCAGACCGTTCTTTTTGAAATTACCGTTATGGTTTGGTGTCTTTCGATAACCAGAACTATAACCTTTTTTCTTGTTTAAACGTTGTTGAACTCTTCAGGTGTAAGGATTAGGTTTTACAGAAAGATTTACATCCTTTATTTCAGAAATATTAATTTCTGTTAGTTTGAAAACTTTTTTTTATCATTTCAGGTTTAACACCTCTTATTGGAAAAGCCTCATCAGAATATAATTTGTCAGAATCTTTCAAAGTATATGCTACTTTGATCGGTTCGTCATCCAAATTAGATTTTGATAACAAGAACTCTTTATTATACACCTGTTTTCCCTGTTTGGATTTTTGAATTGATTTGTCGGACTTTGACTTTGACTCTGATTTTGACTTCGACATTGACTCCTCTGTTTCATCCTTATCCAACACCTGATCGACCACCTTTTTTATTAATTCAGACTCATGATCAGTATCGGACGACGTGAAAGTGACATCTATACTTTCTGGCAAGTTATCCAACGACTCAGACTCCCACTGTAAATTTGTTGCCTTTTCGACTCTTTCAGAATTAGGATTTCGAGGAGAATATCCATTTTCGACCGGGGTGGACATTTGTTATAGACAACACTTGGTTTCTTACCAGAAATTTTCACTTCATCATCTTCTTTTGTTTCGGACTTCTTCTCTTCCGAAATCTTTTCTTCCTCAAACGTCTTCATCCCTTCCACGATGGGGTAAATCCTGTCAACAATAAAAGTAGAACATGAGTAACTTTTCAACAATTCATTTACTCTATTTGTTTCAATTTTCCGAGTTTCCAATTTCTTCTCAAGTTCAGCACATTTTTCTGTGTAATAAATGACATTGTCAAGCTGCCTCATGTATGCCCCTTTGAGTGTATTCATTGCTATAGCCTGTTCACTGTTCGACTCACGGTACTTATTCATCTCTCTGTTCAAAACATCGTAGGATTCTTTCAGCCTTTTGATGTTGTGTAGCAGTTCATTGTTTTGCTTTATCAGAGATTCACAATTCATACACTTTTCAGCAACCTTGACTACCTCTTCATCTGCTTTGATTTCAAATGCTGAAACTTCTTTGACTACTCTCACTTGAACTTCTTCAGCTCTTTTCTTTTTCTCTGCTTCAGCTTGTCTCTTTTCTTCTTCTTCTTCTTCTGCTGCATATCTTTTCCATTTCTCTTCTTCAGCTTCCTTAATTTTTTTGTATTTTTCTGCCCAATATTCATCAGTATAATCATTAATAACATGAGCAACAAAACCTTTATGATTTGTAGATTTGTTTGGATCATAATCATCCCAGTTAAAATTTTCCCAGCTAAAGCCTTCAGGTAACTTTTCATCATCTTGATTGATTAGACATGCTTTGTTGTCGGCTGAAATATATTTGTCCCAGGTGAAATTCTCTTGATTTCCCAAACATGCTCTTTTTGAATCTTCAATTTCTTTTCTTCCATGAGTTGTTTGTGCCTGTTGTTGTTGATGTGGCTGTTGAGAAACTTGATGATATATCGCTTTTCGATAGTTGTCATTGTTTCCAAAGGGATTTTGAGCTCCACTTGCTTCACGATTGGTGCACTCCCTTTTGAAATGCCCTTTTTCCCTGCAACGAAAACAAGTAACTTTAGACTTATCAAATCCTAAAGTTGAAACATTTGCATCGCGAAAATCATCTCTGCCTATAATTTGTTTAAATTTTTTAGCTCGTCTCAACACACTAGCCATACACCATTTTATATCCATCAATTCCATCTCCTCAGCATCAATTTGATCGTAATCCTCTTTCGTTAGCATTGGATTCCCGATCCTCCCTGCAACTAAACCTCCATAGGATTCAAGAACAGTTACCAACAAATACATGTGGCTTTTAGCAACTTCCTCAGTATAATTCTGATCATTTTCAAGATTCAACGCAATGTTGCATTGAAGAACTTTGCCACTTTTTGTAGTAGAAAAATGTGGATCAAATGTTGGAAATGAAGTGAATCCAGTTTTGCTGCTTGATCCCTGAGATGAACTTTCTGAAGAACTTTTTACATTGAAAGCAGTTCCAACTTTTGGAGAAAGATTTGTCTTTTCACTAACACCACCTTTGAAATACAATCCAATGTCTTGTTCTCCATCATGATTCTTCATTCTAACGATCTTTCTTTGCTCCATCTCTTGAGCTTCAAGATGTTTGATGAATCCTCCTAGTGTTAGCTCACTATATTCCTTTCTATTATTTCTTAACATCATCAGAAACGTTCCCCAAACTTCATGTGGCAACGCATCAGCCAGATTCTCAATCAACTCATCTTTATGTTTGTTGATGCCCAATCTTGTCATGTTTTTCACCAAGTTACAATATCTTTCAATAATTTGTGCTTTTCGTTCTCAAACCACGGAATAGATCAAATTCTTTCTTCATAAGTGACATCTTGTTCCTGAGCATATCTTCACTACCAAGGGACTTTGCTTCTAATTCTTTCCAAATCGAAAATGCACTTCCATTGTGTTGAAGTAAGATCAAGATATCTTCTTTAATCGCTTGTTGTAACAAAATAATCATCAATTTCTCATCTTTGTATTTCTTTTTCTCCACATCACTTAATTCTCTAATTGGTATTTTCACCTGATTGTTCCCGACTGGTCTAACATATTGAACTTCCGTATGTTCCCATGCATCTAGGTGATAAGCTTCCACCCAGTTACCAAAACGTTCAGACCATCCACTAAAATCATCAATATCCATAAGCTTCGGTGGTTTTTGCATAGTTCCCGTTTCATTTTCAAGCATCATATTTTGAGCTACAGTCATCGGACTAGCAAACGCATTATAAAACTCGTTCTCCATGTTTCAGTTTTCAAAGATTCACAAACAGATTGTTTCAAACAGAATACCAAAGTCAAACGAGATCCCTCTTCAAACTATATAGCTTTCCTCAAAAGAAATCAAACACTTTCAAACAATATATCTAATTTCGTTTGAAACACCAACTATCTCAAATGAAATTGCTGAATTTGATGGACTTTCAAACGAAATTGCAGCTTTGAAACGGAATTCTCAAACGGAATATGGTCCTCAAACAGAATTACCCATGATTTTCAAACGGAATCAGTCAAATGATGCAATCTCAAACGAAATCAACAAGTCTCTTCAAACGAAATCAGCATGATGTCAGCAATGCGATCTGATTTTGGTCCAATTGATCAAGTTTTAAGTCGATTTTAGTTCTGAAACTTTCTAGGGTTTGTTAACACAACATTACGCACATGATATGTGAAATCGGACATTTTTAACCGTGGAAACTTGTTTAATTGTGAAAAGAAGGTGTAGAAAACAGATTTTGCAGCTGAAATGGTTAGAACTCTTCCTCCTGAGCTCTGATACCACTTGTAGGATCGTTTTCAGACCCGAACGAGTCGATCAGAAGAGTTTTACTCAGAATGGAAGGCGGAAACAGACATTCTGAGGTCAATTCAGCTAGATTTGCCCTTTAAACTATCCGTATATTGATTATAGATCAATTACAAGTCTGTGGACACTTCGGCAGCACTTCGTTACACTGACCGGAACCGTTACAAATGAATCAGTACTCAAGGTATTTATAGGTGGAGTGATTTCGTTTGAAAGTGTCAAGATGCATTTCAAACGAAATTACTTTAGTTAATTTCGTTTGAATCATCACATGACACCTTCAAACGAAATTAGCTCAAACATATGTAAACTCTCCTATTTTCCTCGTATAACGTGCCCTGATCTATCATTCTACATACAAGACTCGATACAAGACGAAGTTGACAGACGCATGCACAAACAACTGAAGGACCCAAGAAGAATGCCAGAGCATTCATTTTGACAGCCGAGGAAGCCAAGATGATTCCGGATGTGATTGCCGGTACGTTTTTAGTAAATGATGTTTTTGCTAAAGTATTATTTGACTCTGGTGCAAACCAAAGTTTTATCAATACTTCTTTCTACAAACTTCTGAAACAACCATTAACTAAACTTCAACAAGACTGTCTGGTGGAGACAACAAATGGAGAATCCATTAAAATACGTGAAATCCTGCAAGGAGCAAGGATAGAAATTTTAAACCATAATTTTATTGCTAATCTATTTCCAATGAATCTAGCCGAATTTGATGTCATATTAGGAATGGATTAGTTGGTAGCCAATCATGCCAGTATTTTATGTGATCAAAAGTCTGTACAAGTACACCAGATGGTGAAAAGATCATAATTAAAGGAGATAAGCCAACCAGGTCAACAAAATTCATCTCTGTGATGAAAGCTACAAGCTATGTCAGGAAAGGAGGAATAGTGTATATGATTTCCATAATCGTTAACACTAAAGGAAGGGAATTAAGAGATATTCCTGTAGTATCTAAATTCTCAGACGTTTTTCTAGAAAAGTTACCTGGATTACCGCCAGATTGAGAGGTTGAATTTAAAATTCACCTAATACCAGGAACGGCACCGATTGCCAAAGCACCATACCGAATAGAACCAACGGAGATGCAGGAACTGAAGAAACAGCTTGACGAACTACTTGAAAAAGGTTTTACACAGCCCAGTTCATCCCCATGGGGAGCACCGGTGTTATTTTTCAAGAAGAACGGATCGATGCGTATGTGCATTGATTACCGGGAATTGAATAAGGTTATGATTAAAAATCGGTACCCACTACCGAGAATCGATGATCTGTTCGATCAACTTCAAGGAGCTCGATTCTTTTCTAAGATCGACTTACGCTCAGGATATCATCAATTGAAAGTACAGGAACATGACATTCCTAAAACTACTTTCAGAAAAAGGTACGGTCATTATGAATTTCCAGTCATGCCATTTGGTTAAACCAATGCCCCAGTCGCATTTATGGACATGATGAATAGGATATGTAAACCATACCTGGATAAATTCATAATTGTCTTTATATATGATATTCTAATTTACTCTAAGAGTAAGGAGGAACATGCAGAGCACCTGCATATACTTCTGACATTATTAAGAAAAGAAAAGCTTTATGCTAAATTCTCAAAATGCGAATTCTGGTTGCAAGAAGTGCAATTCCTTGGACATTTGGTTAATCATGAAGGAATTCATGTGGATCCTACAAAGATCGAGGCGATTACTAAATGGAAAGTCCCTGAATCCCCAACAGAAGTAAGAATTTTTCTTGGATTGGAAGGATATTATAGACGTTTTATTCAAGATTTTTTCTAGAATAGCTATTCCATTAACCAAAATGACTTGCAAATCAGTTAAGTTTGAATGGGGACCAAAGCAGGAGGAAGCCTTCAGGATTTTAAAGCAAAGGTTAACCAATGCACCGATACTCACATTACAAGAAAGAACTGAGGACTTGGTAGTCTATTGTGACACGTCTAAGTTAGGATACGGATGTGTGCTGATGCAACGTCAAAAGGTTATAGCTTATGCTTCTAGACAACTTAGGAAACATGAAGAGAATTATACAACCCATGATCTAGAATTAGGAGCTATAATTTTTGCCCTTAAGATTTGGAGACACTATCTTTATGGTAGTAAGTTTGTTGTATTCACAGATCATAAGAGTTTAAGATATGTTTTTGGGCAAAAGGAATTAAATATGAGACAAAGATGTTGGATGGAAATTATTAGTGATTATGACTGTGATATCCAGTATCATGAAGGAAAAGCTAATGTATTAGTTGATGCTTTAAGTCGAAAGTATCACGAAAAGCCAAAACGAGTACGCTCTCTCAGACTAAATCCGCAGATAGATTTAAACGAGCAAATTAAAAAATACAGGAAACAGCAATCAAGGACGATGCTGAAAGTTTAAAAGGAATGATTAAGGAATTAGAAAAATGAGCAGATGGAATTTGGAGATTCCATAAGAAAAGGATTTGGATACCTACTCAAGAAAACCTACGAAACCAAATTCTAGAAGAAGCCCATAAGTCTAAATATACGATACATCCTGGTAGTGATAAGATGTATCTACATTTAAGAAAGAATTTCTGGTGGATAGGAATGAAAAAGGATATAGCAAATTATGTTGTTAAATGTCTAACCTGTTCACAGGTTAAAGATGAACATCAGAAACCTTCAGGGTTATTGCAACAATTAGAGATGCCAATCTGGAAATAGGAATTGATAACAATGGACTTTGTTACCAAATTACCCAATACACGAAAAGGTAATGATACAATCTGGGTGATTGTAGACAGATTAACCAAATCTACTCATTTCTTACCTATGAAGGAAATTTTTAGTATGGAACAGTTAGCTAAGTTATATGTAAATGAAATAGTTTCATTACATGGAATTCCTTTATCTATCGTGTCTGATAGATAGTCGTTGTACATCCCATTTTTGGACAAGTTTCCAAAAAGCAATAGGAACCAGGTTAAATCTAAGCACAGCTTATCATCCTCAAACAGACGGACAAAGCGAAAGGACAATTCAGACAATGGAAGATATGCTTAGAGCCTGTGTAATTGATTTCGGAGGAAATTGGGACAATCATTTACCATTAATAGAATTTTCCTACAATAACAGCTATCATACCAGCATCAACACTGCACCATTTGAAGCACTTTATGGACAAAAGTGTCGAACTCCAGGCTGTTGGGCAGAGATTGGAGAAAAGCAATTATCTGGACCAGAGATAGTGCAAGAAAAAACGGACAAAAATAATTCAAGTCAAGGAAAGACTTAAAGCAGCACGAGATCGTCAAAAGAGTTACGCAGATAATAGACGAAAGCCATTGGAATTTCAAGTTGGAGACAAGGTATTGTTAAAGGTTTCTCCATGGAAAGGAGTAGTCAGATTCGTAAAAAGAGGAAAGCTAAGCCCAAGGTATGTTGGACCTTTTGAGATTATCAAAGGAAAATAGGACCAGTAGCTTATCAGCTATAACTGCCAGAGGAGATGACAGGAATACATGATATGTTTCATGTATGTAACCTCAAGAAATGCTTAGCAGACAAATCACTGGTAGTACCTCTTCAGGACATAGAGGTAAATGAGAAGCTTAAGTTTGTAGAGAAACCACTATAGATTGAAGATAGAAAGATCAAGAGTCTCAAGCACAAGAGATTAGTTCTGGTCAAAGTGAAATGGGAATCAAAGAGAGAACCAAAATACACTTAGGAGCTCGAATCAGAAATGCAGCGAAAATATCCACACCTGTTCCCGTGAATCTCGAGGACGATATTTAAAACAAAGTGGGAAGGATATAACAACCCTTGAAAAACGCTCCTAATACACCCCGTACACAAGAACTGGACCCGTATAACTTTAGTTTTAACAAAAATCAAATAAAACAAAGAATATATGTCTCTTGCTGGCCGCGAGAAAGAGAGAGAGAGGTGAGTCGCTTGTCGCGACCGAGAGCGACCTAGCGAACCCTCAGCGTGCCACATGGCATGACGCACGGTGGAGCTAGGCTGGTGAGTAACCAGGCCTAGCCGTAGCTAGGCCTGGCTCGCGGGGCATGAAGGAACAAGGGCAGGGACTCGCGGGGCGCGAGCCACCCCTGTTTTAGCCTATAAAAGGGGCCTTCGGCCTCAGTTGCAGATCATTCAATTCTTTTCTTTTCTCTGTCCCTATAATAGCTAAACGTTGCTCGATATTATACCCCTAAAACATGAAGCTCTGCCTCGTTGTAAGTATTTTAACCCCCGATCACTAATTCGTTACCCTACCCGATTGATCTAAGACTCCGTAACGCATGTCGAGGCTCTGCATGACTAAGTTCGTTGGAGTTCTGTCTCGTGTTATATGGCTAATGTGATTTGTGCTATCTTACTAACACGTGTGCATTGTTTACTTTTAATAGATAATAATCAGGAACACCAACAGGAAGCTGTAGAAATACCTAAGTTAACAAAGTGAGTCATTCTATTTTTCTACCAAACTGTTTTACAAAACCTCAAATATTTTCAGTTATAATTACAGTGATTGAGTCTATGTATTCTACAATTGCAGCCGGTGTGTGGGGTTTTGTCTACACTACTAGTAATCTATTACTATTGGACAATGAGTTAGCCAATGAGTAACATGACCACAGTCATGGAACTGCCAATATGACAATACTGAATGAGTATATTGGTAGATATAAACATTGTAATCGCTCTCAATACTGTAAAGTTATAAAAGCTTGTTTTGATTAAACTGGGATGCACTCGCCAGTATTTCTTGCTGATAAAATCTTTTTAAAACGCGTTGGATGGAAATTATTAGTGATTATGACTGTGATATCCAGTATCATGAAGGAAAAGCTAATGTATTAGTTGATGCTTTAAGTCGAAAGTATCACGAAAAGCCAAAACGAGTACGCTCTCTCAGACTAAATCCGCAGATAGATTTAAACGAGCAAATTAAAAAATACAGGAAACAGCAATCAAGGACGATGCTGAAAGTTTAAAAGGAATGATTAAGGAATTAGAAAAATGAGCAGATGGAATTTGGAGATTCCATAAGAAAAGGATTTGGATACCTACTCAAGAAAACCTACGAAACCAAATTCTAGAAGAAGCCCATAAGTCTAAATATACGATACATCCTGGTAGTGATAAGATGTATCTACATTTAAGAAAGAATTTCTGGTGGATAGGAATGAAAAAGGATATAGCAAATTATGTTGTTAAATGTCTAACCTGTTCACAGGTTAAAGATGAACATCAGAAACCTTCAGGGTTATTGCAACAATTAGAGATGCCAATCTGGAAATAGGAATTGATAACAATGGACTTTGTTACCAAATTACCCAATACACGAAAAGGTAATGATACAATCTGGGTGATTGTAGACAGATTAACCAAATCTACTCATTTCTTACCTATGAAGGAAATTTTTAGTATGGAACAGTTAGCTAAGTTATATGTAAATGAAATAGTTTCATTACATGGAATTCCTTTATCTATCGTGTCTGATAGATAGTCGTTGTACATCCCATTTTTGGACAAGTTTCCAAAAAGCAATAGGAACCAGGTTAAATCTAAGCACAGCTTATCATCCTCAAACAGACGGACAAAGCGAAAGGACAATTCAGACAATGGAAGAAATGCTTAGAGCCTGTGTAATTGATTTCGGAGGAAATTGGGACAATCATTTACCATTAATAGAATTTTCCTACAATAACAGCTATCATACCAGCATCAACACTGCACCATTTGAAGCACTTTATGGACAAAAGTGTCGAACTCCAGGCTGTTGGGCAGAGATTGGAGAAAAGCAATTATCTGGACCAGAGATAGTGCAAGAAAAAACGGACAAAAATAATTCAAGTCAAGGAAAGACTTAAAGCAGCACGAGATCGTCAAAAGAGTTACGCAGATAATAGACGAAAGCCATTGGAATTTCAAGTTGGAGACAAGGTATTGTTAAAGGTTTCTCCATGGAAAGGAGTAGTCAGATTCGTAAAAAGAGGAAAGCTAAGCCCAAGGTATGTTGGACCTTTTGAGATTATCAAAGGAAAATAGGACCAGTAGCTTATCAGCTATAACTGCCAGAGGAGATGACAGGAATACATGATATGTTTCATGTATGTAACCTCAAGAAATGCTTAGCAGACAAATCACTGGTAGTACCTCTTCAGGACATAGAGGTAAATGAGAAGCTTAAGTTTGTAGAGAAACCACTATAGATTGAAGATAGAAAGATCAAGAGTCTCAAGCACAAGAGATTAGTTCTGGTCAAAGTGAAATGGGAATCAAAGAGAGAACCAAAATACACTTAGGAGCTCGAATCAGAAATGCAGCGAAAATATCCACACCTGTTCCCGTGAATCTCGAGGACGATATTTAAAACAAAGTGGGAAGGATATAACAACCCTTGAAAAACGCTCCTAATACACCCCGTACACAAGAACTGGACCCGTATAACTTTAGTTTTAACAAAAATCAAATAAAACAAAGAATATATGTCTCTTGCTGGCCGCGAGAAAGAGAGAGAGAGGTGAGTCGCTTGTCGCGACCGAGAGCGACCTAGCGAACCCTCAGCGTGCCACATGGCATGACGCACGGTGGAGCTAGGCTGGTGAGTAACCAGGCCTAGCCGTAGCTAGGCCTGGCTCGCGGGGCATGAAGGAACAAGGGCAGGGACTCGCGGGGCGCGAGCCACCCCTGTTTTAGCCTATAAAAGGGGCCTTCGGCCTCAGTTGCAGATCATTCAATTCTTTTCTTTTCTCTGTCCCTATAATAGCTAAACGTTGCTCGATATTATACCCCTAAAACATGAAGCTCTGCCTCGTTGTAAGTATTTTAACCCCCGATCACTAATTCGTTACCCTACCCGATTGATCTAAGACTCCGTAACGCATGTCGAGGCTCTGCATGACTAAGTTCGTTGGAGTTCTGTCTCGTGTTATATGGCTAATGTGATTTGTGCTATCTTACTAACACGTGTGCATTGTTTACTTTTAATAGATAATAATCAGGAACACCAACAGGAAGCTGTAGAAATACCTAAGTTAACAAAGTGAGTCATTCTATTTTTCTACCAAACTGTTTTACAAAACCTCAAATATTTTCAGTTATAATTACAGTGATTGAGTCTATGTATTCTACAATTGCAGCCGGTGTGTGGGGTTTTGTCTACACTACTAGTAATCTATTACTATTGGACAATGAGTTAGCCAATGAGTAACATGACCACAGTCATGGAACTGCCAATATGACAATACTGAATGAGTATATTGGTAGATATAAACATTGTAATCGCTCTCAATACTGTAAAGTTATAAAAGCTTGTTTTGATTAAACTGGGATGCACTCGCCAGTATTTCTTGCTGATAAAATCTTTTTAAAACGCGTTGGATGGAAATTATTAGTGATTATGACTGTGATATCCAGTATCATGAAGGAAAAGCTAATGTATTAGTTGATGCTTTAAGTCGAAAGTATCACGAAAAGCCAAAACGAGTACGCTCTCTCAGACTAAATCCGCAGATAGATTTAAACGAGCAAATTAAAAAATACAGGAAACAGCAATCAAGGACGATGCTGAAAGTTTAAAAGGAATGATTAAGGAATTAGAAAAATGAGCAGATGGAATTTGGAGATTCCATAAGAAAAGGATTTGGATACCTACTCAAGAAAACCTACGAAACCAAATTCTAGAAGAAGCCCATAAGTCTAAATATACGATACATCCTGGTAGTGATAAGATGTATCTACATTTAAGAAAGAATTTCTGGTGGATAGGAATGAAAAAGGATATAGCAAATTATGTTGTTAAATGTCTAACCTGTTCACAGGTTAAAGATGAACATCAGAAACCTTCAGGGTTATTGCAACAATTAGAGATGCCAATCTGGAAATAGGAATTGATAACAATGGACTTTGTTACCAAATTACCCAATACACGAAAAGGTAATGATACAATCTGGGTGATTGTAGACAGATTAACCAAATCTACTCATTTCTTACCTATGAAGGAAATTTTTAGTATGGAACAGTTAGCTAAGTTATATGTAAATGAAATAGTTTCATTACATGGAATTCCTTTATCTATCGTGTCTGATAGATAGTCGTTGTACATCCCATTTTTGGACAAGTTTCCAAAAAGCAATAGGAACCAGGTTAAATCTAAGCACAGCTTATCATCCTCAAACAGACGGACAAAGCGAAAGGACAATTCAGACAATGGAAGAAATGCTTAGAGCCTGTGTAATTGATTTCGGAGGAAATTGGGACAATCATTTACCATTAATAGAATTTTCCTACAATAACAGCTATCATACCAGCATCAACACTGCACCATTTGAAGCACTTTATGCGGATCTTGTGTGTTTTGAGACATTTTGATTGTTTTACAAAGTTTTTGTTTAAACTACTTTGAACGTGAATAAACTTTTTACTCTGTTTTTCAATTCCTACGAACAAACGATATCAGTGAAATGAGCAGATCTTTTATATTGATTGTTAAATCGAATTTGATTGACCAAAGCTCTGATACCAATTGTTAGGATCTGAGTTTGAATTGTTTGTGAATGTTTAAGATGAAAGATGTAGGAAGATAACAAAAATGGAAATAATGCAGCAGAATGATAATAAACTTTAAATCACAAACAATGGAAGATTTGCTTTCATCATGATACTTTAATAGAAAGATTGTAAAATATAATAGTTCACGTATGCATGAATTACAAACTCCCCCTCAGCCTAAGAGTACTCTGATTTGCTCGTACAAAATGTCAAGGTGAAGTGATGAATAGAACAGTACATGCACTGTTCTATTTATAGTACAATCAAACCGTACAGGAATCTTATGCTGACGTCACCTAGACAATGACATTTAACAACTTCTAACAACCTCTAACATCTGCTAATACTAAAACACTATTACATTGAAAACTCTGTTGTACAACATCTGTTGATTCTTCATCTATTGAGTGTTATCATCTGTTGAGCCTCAGCAGACCTTTCTTCATCAGACTTTATCTTCTTCAAACAGAGGGTGATCAGACCTTTGCTTATCAGCATACTTTTTCTTCATCAATGGTTCACTTTAGCAGACCTTTGAATCAGCAGACTTTAGCTTTTAGCAAACCACATGTTGCAGTAGATGTTGATGCCTTTGTCATTCAGAGGAGTATGATCTTCAAAGCACTATTATTAATTATCAGATGAATGCAGATTATTTTGCCTTTCTACCATCTGTTCTTTTGGCGAGGTCCACAGGATTCCACACAAGATTTCATTAAAAATAATAATAACAATACATAAAAGGTGATAATTATTATATTGATTTATTTAAACAAAAAAAAGGCAATTTAAACTCCTACCATTCTTGAACATAATCCAAAACTTTAATTATTTTATAATTTGAATGCGTAAAATATATATCATAATTTTTAGAAGTCCGCTATAATTTTATATCAGTTACAATTATATATTATATATTATATTTTAAAAGGTCATTGTATTTATCAAGTGTTTAAAGGAATGACGACTTAAAAAAGGAAAGTAAAAATTAAGACGTTTATAACGAAATTACATTTACAATTTAGTTAAAAAAAACTTTATATAAAGGAGAACACAGTCTCCAAATTAAAGTAAAAATCTCATAAATATAAAAAATAATTTGATTAATCTTAAAAAGGAATGTAACTAAAATTGCAATGATACCTCAAAATAATCAAAAGTATTTTTTTATTATTTAATATTTAAAAAAATACATAATGATTGAGATTTATTATAGAAAGTTTGGTAAAAGAAAATTAATTTATATTATCATGAATAAACTATTGACAATTACATGGTGAATTGAAATAATATTATAGCATTGATATAACTAAACCTTTAAAATAGCATTGAAGTGTCATTGGAAATGTTAAAGTAATTAAATATTAAAAAAATTAACGGATCAACAAATACCTAGTTAAAAATCGGTTTAAAATAATTAATAATATGCAAGTTTCTACTAATAATTTTTAATGAATAAAATACTGTTACAAAAGATAACAAATCCTTAATATGCTTGAAAAATAAATTGTTAAGATTGATTCTTATGGTCATTGTCATTGAAACCACAATGGAAAGGATAAGCATCTGAGTTTTGCATAAAGTACAATCTGGTTAGTTATGTAGAAACATAACGAAAGGAAAAAAACACAAATAATGAAGCTAATTAAGATGATTAACACTATTGAAAAAATTATCGTTATCAATGAACACTCTTGTAAAGAAACAACCTAATAAAAATATGTATCTATACATAACTACCGATACATGCTTTCAGTGATTAACATTCATGAAGAAATGATCATTATCAATGGACACTCATGTAAGCAACAACCTAATAAAAATATGTATCTATACATAACTATAGATACATGATTTCAACATTTGAAGTTCAAATGAATGTCTAGAACATGTAGTCAAAAAAGGGGATTTATGTTTCAAACAAACAAATCGGGATTTAACATACTTGTTGCTGGTTGATTTCTTTCGATTCAGATGTAGGATTATTGGAAAGTGATATGCAAACTCAATTGTGGTGAGGATATGGAAAAAGAATAGGGTTTGTGATTTGCAATAACATTCAAAAGGAAATGGTCTGCACAAAAAGGAAAGTCTAATTTCTTTAAAATTTGTGAAAAGAGAAGTGGAAAAGGGCCTTGTGTTTTCCTTCCTAAAACAAAATGATGAGGAGTATAACAATGAATGTGGCAATTAATGGTTTAAGTGGTTGCCAAGTGGCCAAAGTTCGTTTTGCTTTATTAAAATGTATAGATTACAACAGTGATTGAGATAATCAAGGAGCTAACTATGGAAAAGATAATACTTTATACAACAGATCTGAAAAGTCAAACTATGATTTTGAATTTGAATCAATTTGATATTGGCGAGATGTATGGTTCGTAATATGCCCTCACAAGATGGAGGATCCATTGGATACTCCAATCTTGGACTGAATGCTGCAGAATGGTTACCGAGATAGTGGTTTTAGCGAGGATGTGAACTACTAAATCCTCCTCATTTATCGGACTTTGTGTGAGGGCTAATTCATCAGCAATTGCCCTCATATCATTGAGATAATCAGTGATCGAATGTGTACCTTTGGGATTTTTTGCAAGCTTGGATTTCAATGAGATGATCGGCTCCATGAGGCGCTAGCATAACTGGTGTTGAGTCATTTCCAAGCTTCAAGTGTCATTTTCGCAGACGAGATGGTGGGTTGAGTGGTTTCTGAACAACTTCCGAGGATTACATTGATAATTACTTGATCTTGCCTGTACCATGTGATGTAATCTAGGTTGACTTTGGTTCTCTCTTTTTTAATGAATTGGTATAGTGGTTTGGGATTGTCGGTGATAAATCGATTAAGATCCAAACCAATGAGAGTGGATGGTACATGTTTCCACCATACAGGGAAATTGGAATATGTTAGTTTGATTGTGAAGTTGGTATTGGTTGTTAATGGAATCACTGTGTTTGAAGCCATGGGAGATGTTGAATTTGCGAGAGTGACTTATAAAAAAAGATTTGGATCGGAGGTGCTCGTCGAAGCTTTCTAGGGCTATGATACCATAACACGGCAGAAAGTATATTGTGAAAAGGTTGATATTTCCATTCATAGAGATTACAATATATACACAAATTACAACAGTGACAAAGATAATTAAGGAGCTAACTATGGAAAAGATAATACGGTATACAACAGGTTTGACAAGTCAAACTATGATTTTGAATTTGAATCAATTTGATCTTGGCAAATGTACAGTCCGTAATAGGATGGGCATCCCGATTCACCCACCATCCTTCACGTTGATCCCTTCCACATCAGCGACCATTATTTGCACATCAACTTTACCTCACCTTGTTTGTATCGCGTCTTGCATGATACCAACTCATACCTTGCACCATAACTAACTACCTCAACCCATTTATTTATTAATTTCAATTCGAGTTGGTTTTTTTATAATAATGTGGTATGGTCATATTACGATTTTATGCTACCCTTTTGAAAGTTATTGTTGGTTATTCCGAACTGTTTGCTTATATGTATCACTTTTTATCCTCTTCACTAACAGAAGAAGTTTGATGAATATCATCAAGTAATGCAACAAACCTAATCAACCTATATAACTAAGGCGGTGTTTGTTTTTTCAGAAAAACCTCTTCTGGCCTCTTATGTCTGTGCTGCGCAGACCACGCATAGACATTTAGCTCTACAGACCATTTGTTTTTTAGAATACAATTCATTAAATTATGTCTTCAAACCTCCGCGCGTCCTCTTCCCTACACAGACATGGTCCAATGTCTTCCCACATCTTCCAACCCTCTCTCCAGCCATGGATGCTTCTCCTCAAACCCAATCCTCCTCCCAGCCGCCACCCACAACTCCAGCCACCCCTTCCCCGCCATTGATCTACCTCAGCCATCGACTACCTCAGCTGCCTCTCCCCAACCGACAGCCGGCATCGTCTTCCTCAGCCGCCTTCCTCGTTGTCAACTACATCAGCCGTCGACCCAATAACAGCTGACGTTGTCTTCTTTTTGGCCCTCATCAGATAGCCGCCACCCAATAACCACCACCTCCTTCCTCATCTCTAGTGTCCATTCATAGATTCAGGTCAGTTTTTTTGATAAATTGTTTTTTTTTTCAGATTATGTTTCAATTAATGTTCATTGTTGAATTAAGGTGTTGATTGTTCAATAAATTGTTGTTTTTTTAATATTTGTGCCTATTATGTTCAGTTTATTTCAGTAGCTTGCAGAAAAACAATCAGTCTTCTTCTTGTAGACTGCAGAGGTTTGGTCCACCTCTTCTACTACAGATGTCTACAAATGTGGTCCGTAGACTGCAGACATTTTACCTCTGAAAAAAAAAACATCACCTAAGTAATTAGGGTATCGTATCCACAAATAGTAAGATCCCGCATATAGCACCTCTAAGATTGTGATATAGATATTGACTTTGAGGAGAGCAAATGAAGTACTACTTGTTGATTTTAGGAAAGAATACCAAATTTTAATGCACCTTATACTAAAATATAATTAATATAACAACAATTACAAAACTTATAATGTGAGTGAATTTTACTATTCGTTTGAGAGGTAATAGTTATTTCTTAAGTTTTAATTTTAACATTATTCTATAAATAATATATTTGTTTAATCATTTAATTTTTAATTAATTTTATTTTCTCTATTAACATGCTTTCGCTAACTTAGAAAAAAATTAAATACGTAGTTGTGATTGTTTATTCGATGATACTAACATTAATTAGAAATGAATTTTATTTTATAGAATTGTTTAAAAACCAACTTTGATTATATAGTTTTAAATTTTCTTAATTGAAATACGCGACTTTTCTATATTACAATCTGGCAACAAAGGTTTTTCCCACTTTGTAATTTTTATGTTTACCCCTACACTTTATTTAAGTTATTTTTCCCTTTTTTAAACTAATTTACTTTGCTATCCCTATACTTTGAAATTTTAGGTTTACCTCTTATACTTTGTTTAAGTTATTTTTGCTATCCCTAAATTATAATAAAGTTATCATACATCCCTTGAACTTTAACAACAAAATTTTATGTAATATTCTTTTTTTACCAATCCTTGCAGTCTTGCACCTTCGTATTTTTATTTTATATATATATATATATAGGGAGGGGCTCATGCGAGAACTTCATTTATTGCGAGAACCGCGAGAACCACTTACAAGGACCAAATATAAACTTTAATTAAAGTTATAAAAAAAGGACGGAGGTCTAGATATGTAATGACGCGCAACTGTGGATTGTATTTAGGGTTTATTGTAAACGACTCATCCGGTGACGGCGATTTGTAACAATTTCGGCGACGGCGATTCACAAACGACTCATCCGGAGACGGCGATTCACAAACGAGTCATCCGGCGACGACGATTTGTAACAATTTCAGGCAACTACGATCGATAACCGGTGGCAATCACGGCTATTCTAAGTTGTTGTGGAGTAGTTGTTGCGGAGTAGTATAATCATCATCCGGCGGCGATTTGTAACAATTTCAGGCGAGGGATCCATTTCAAGCGATTACGATCGATAACCAGCTGCAATTACGGCTGTTCTAAGTTGTTGCGGAGTAGTTGTTACGGAGTATTATAATCGCCGATAATACAGTATAATGAAGACATATGAAATCAGTGAATCGGATGACAAACGTGAAACCAGACAGGGTAGATCGAAGGGCATTCTGAAGAAGAAGAAGAAGAAGAAGAAGACTACAGGTAACAAATTATACATAGATTTATTGTATTTTTAGTTTACACATGTAAAATGTATAGTAATTTGAAATTGAAACACATTTTTCGTACATTTACAACAAATTAGGGCACATTTCACCCGTATAACACATTTTTAGTTAAATTCTGAAAGATAATATGGTATTTTAATGGCGTTTTTTTTGTTAATTACAATATTTAGTATGTTAATAGATGTAG
>JARYGA010037737.1:0-51341 GCA_030545235.1 Helianthus tuberosus | reverse complement strand
GATGGAAATTAGAGGAAAGGAAGAGGTGACAAGGGTTTTTAAAGAGGATAACTGACACGGGAGGAGGAAACCGTCACATCACAACTTTTCAAAATTTAAAATCGTCTTGAGCACGTGTAATAAAGGGATTAAACCCCAGCCGTCGATTTCTGATACCTAATGGTTCTCGGGAAACGAGTGAGGCGCGTAATTATTAACAAGGGATGGGCCCACATTCATAGCCCAAGAAGACTATCTTCACTGATAATTATGACTCAGCCCCGAATCAAGAGATTTGAATCTCAGAACCAAGGACTAAAGATGACTTGACGACGGGCCAATCGGTCGCCCAACTTGACCCATCTTGGGCTTCTATCATGCAGACCCAACTATTAAGGCCCAATGCCAAGGCTTGTCTCTTAAGGGTCTTGTACATATAAAAGAAGCGGGAAATAAATAAAAGAAAATCCAAGGGTCCCGTAGAACATTAAATGCTTGATAGATGAAGAGAAAGGAGTCGCCGGAAACACTGTACCATCAAGCTGGCCTCATTAAATGAAGCCAGTGATCTCACCGCTGGGGCTCAGACACGTGTCTGAGTCACCGAAAGACTACCAGTTACCGTTAGATTGTCTCGGTACCATTCTTCAAGAGAGATAAGCTATCTCCTTTATATAAGGAAGGTAAGCCATGATCCTTAACAACCAAGGTAACCCTTACTAAAAGCAAAACACTCTCATTTATTCCGACAAGGATACTCCCTCATTAAATATCAGCACAAACACACTTTATTAAGATCCACACCATAGAGGATATTCCGGTGGTCACTCTCGTCGGAATAAGCTTCTCCTTTAACTCTGGCAAGTTTACTTACTCTCACGCCGGAGCTTGGTCACGGATCCCCCTCCCGGGGCCCTCCGTGATGAGGCTAACGGTTTTCTTTTTTGTAGAGAACAAAAGCTGGGCATTGCAACGTCAGTGAAGACCCTTTGAACATCATCCAGGGATTTGGGGATTCGACACCACTCATGGTACTAATTAGTCTAATTGACCCGATGATATTTTGCCAAATGGTTTTAACTTTTAAGGTAAGGCTGGGGGGTGTGGGATGGAGTTCCTAGGGGCTTTATCAGGACATGTAAGTGACACGTAGGAACCACGTCAGCCAGGGGGCTTTATCACACCCCCCTTTAACTTGCAGGGTGTGGGATGGAGCCCTCTATTAAACAAAATTAAAATAAAGATTTCAGTGGATTAAATCAAGTGGGCCCCACCTAAACATCTCATTCTTGGTGTTAACATGACGGAGCCCCCTCCTATAGCGCCCTTTGTTAACATGGCGGGTGTGGGTGTATGTCGCCGGGTGGCGCTATAGGTGATGAGGTGACACGATGGAGCCCCCCACACCCTCCGGCCTAATGGAATATGTTTGGATATATTTTGTAGAGTCCACCAAGTATTTTCGTTTATGATATCTAACAAGGCCATTCATAGGTCACTTTTTGTATGCTAAGCTCCAAAGGTGAAATCACTATTTCACATGAAGAGTTGTTGTTTTTAACTTTTTGTTGGATTTCTACTTCCTTTTTGGGTCATGTGCTTCTTCTCTTAGGACTTTCCCTCCAGTTTATATGTCCTTTTGTCATGGTGGTACTTGCTAACTTGTGCAGGTTTACTAAAGAGTCTATATATCTTAATGAATCATACAAAACTCACTACTAGATAAAATATTTTGATGGTACTTAAAACATAATTATATAATTTATAGAGAAAACAAGAACGTATATGTAGTTTCTGTTCTAAATACATGTAACAAAATCAAAACAGAGATTCTCCTTTTATATATTGGGAACCACCACAATGGTTAAGTTGAAACAATACAACTCTTCGCGAAATAGTATGTCAATTAGCGGTTATTACAACCACGGAAAATCATTGTTATTTAGTTAATCAATAGAAACTTCATTGGTAGTAACATAATTGCTACTGATGGCTTAACTTCCACTAATGACAATGTTGTTGTTGATTGCCGATCAATGACTACTAATCGCACTTACTACTACAAGGATTAAGAAGCTCCGATGAAAACATATACCTATCATAAACCGAGTTTGCTTAAATGGTCGTAAATAATCCTTTTAAAAGGACGAAAATGCCCTTCTTACATCTAGAATGATTTCAAGCATACTTTGTTGGTAAAACTTATTACCCACTGATATGATATCATAATTAGGATTATTTGGGATGTCAAGTTAGACTATATCCTGAGTTTATGCACAAGTCTTTGATAAGTATTATTAAATGACGATAATGCCCCCTAAGGCACTTAAATTAGTTTTTAAGCATAATAATCATGTTAAAACTTTTACCTACTGATATGTTATGACAATTAACATATTTTAACTATTCAAAGCTGGTCATAACATCAGATTTACTAAAACATCGTTAATATCGTCATTTAACGACTTTTACGCCGATTAGGCGCATAGTATGGTTTTAAACCATACTTATCGCCTAAGACATATTATCTACTGATTTCATAAATGATTTTTAATATTTTTACAGTAGGTATAAATCATGAACTAAAAATCCCAATTAAGTCCTTAAAACTATGTGTTAAATGACCAAAATGCCCCTACGGTGCATAGTTTGGTTTTAAAGCATAAACCACACATATATTTGATATCCTACTGATACTATATCATAAATCAAATATTTTTCCAGAGTGTTTATAACCATAACATCAGATTACTTGCAAGCTCCTTTTATAAGTCAGAAAATGACCAAAATGCCCTTGTGAGGCTAAATTCGGTTTTAAAACCTTAATGGGCATACATGTTAGCATCCTAATGATATTATAACATGTTTTAAGCATAATTACTTGTGGGACTTGTATACGTCTCATCCGGTTACTCGTGATCGCTTATACGCGTATGGTTTGACTTACGTAACTAGTTTACGTAAGTTTACCCAAACGGGTTTAACCTTATCCATTTTAACTCAAAATTCAGAATGTACTTAGTTTACCCATATTATACAAGTCTTTATACTTATTGGGTCTAAATTTCATTCTATTCCGGCCGTTGCTTAATCTAGCGTATCGTACCGTTTTCATACTTAAAACTAACTGGTCTAAGTCTATGACTTAATTAAGACCCGTTAGCATTCTAATTGGTTATTTATACCATCATTCCAGACTAGAGCCTTCCGATAAATTGTACCTACGCTTACTTAATTGAATACAACTGAGTTATTATAAATCTTGCTATTTAAGACAGGAGCTAGCTCAGGTAAATACTCTTAACCTATTTTCCCTATACGGGCTTGGGATACGGTAAAATATTTAACGCAAGGTCGGGTATGGATTCGAAGACCTATGTGTCAGGAAATTCACATAACCCGTTTTAACTCGTATTGCTTGACTGAAACATTGGGGGTTAACGCAACCGTGTCCTGGATATCCTTGACTCATTAATTGCAATGGCCATGACCTAATCACGGGGCGTAGGCATACACCCGACAGACACAATATGATTTATTAAATAATTTTATACCCAATATGGGTTTCCCAATAAGGGAATAAGTGGTGTATCGGTTAATCATGAACCGGCATAGTCCGGGCCCCGTATGTAGAGCAAGTTATGTAAAACTGATAACATGAGATATAGTTTGTCCCAAGTATAAAAGATTTTTTGTGCCTTGTGCATCTAAATCATTTTTGAAAATATTTTCAAAATGTGTCTTGATTGTATTTACCAGTGAAAACTAACGTATTTTCAAAAGGCTTAGTGACAGGTACAAATACGTAAATAGGCTGGAAGCTGCTCAGGATTGTTAGACGAGGAATTTGCAACTCCTTCTCATAAGCCATTAGTCTGATAAACCTCTTTTGTATTTAATGATCCGGATGTGGATTATTATTACAAGCTCGTATGTAATTATCACTTTGGTATTTTCAGACAATTGAGTTGTAATAATATTTTATAATCCAAAAGACTTCCGCTGTGGTATTTTGTGTATGTTTGACTATGATGATATTAATCTTACGTCACGATACTCCCCACTGGGCTAAGCTGTAAATATCGGGGTGTGACACTCGTCTCATCACCGCGATCAAAAAGTGAGTTTTAGGCATTTGGCTTATTCGTGAGAATGAAGTAGGTCCATTCATACGAACAAGCTGATTTTAGAACGAATAAAGTGTGTTCATGTGGAAAAAATCTCCTTCGTGCGGATGAGAGCCTTCCATGCGGATGAAGGTTGATTCGTGCGAATGAAATACTGATTCGTGCGGATGAACATGATTTGTTAAACAAATAAGGTTAATTCGTGCGGATAGATAACTCCTTCGCGCGAATAGCCACTCCTTCGCACAAAACTGTCTCGTCCGTTCGAAACGTCGCTGATTTAAATTTTCGATCTAAAATCTTTATTTCTGCGAATTTCATGATGTACTTCACATATATGAATGAAAATAAATTCTAAATGTAATGATGTCTTCAATTTCAAATTTCATTCGTGAATAGACCTTCAATTTGATGATTTACATCTAAAACCCATTGAAACCTATAATTCATGAGTGTAGGTGATTCAGTCAACTGTTAGATCGATTGAATTGGTACCGTAGCTCTGATACCAATTGAGAGTCCAGGATCCGATGGATATAGACGGAAGTTTGGGTAGAAAAGAACTAATTCGGTAGAATATTATTATTAAGAATGGAGTAGAAGAAGAATAGTCGAAAGCTTCATTCATACCGAAAGAGTTTACATCATTTACAAGCTGGAGAAAAACATTCTCCAACATTTCCCCTCTTGGAACTCCAAAACTTCCCCTAAGCTCTCACTCATAACTTCCTTTATATAGGCATAGACATATATGCGAGTGAGCTTAGAATGAATGGACATATCCATTCGTGCGACTAAGAGTGTCTCTTCATACAATGGACTCCTTCGTGCGAAGGGAAGTTGACTTTACAAAACTGAATAATCTAACTCTCATCTATACAATATTCAACATACGCTCTATCTAGTTTATTCTCACAGTGACGGGCACACAGAATATACACTAACAGTTTCCCCCTTGTATGTCACTGTCGAAGCTTGATCTTTGAAAACGAGATCCTTGTTTGAATATTCTGCAACTTCAATCAGGCATCTTGATATCTTCAATTGATTCCCCATTGATTGATGATTCGGGCTTGCATTATCTTTATTAAAAAACAAATCCCCCCTGAAATGAATCTTCATGTCTTTGTTTGCACGGTTCTCGACCTCCTCGATTTGCTATACCGCAATCTTCACGAATAATCACCAACTTGAAACTAATTGATGTTGCATCTCTGTTTCAACATTAACCGCATCCGTGTTCAGTTTTTGATTTACCACTTCAGCTCAATCTCTTAATCTTCAAAAACTCAACCGGCAATTTATAGAAACTTCGAATCACCACACCGATAAACTTCAAGTCTATGAATACCCATGAAGATCTGAAATCCCATTTTCTGTAATCATCTTTAAGCACACTCCTGAATGATTGATCAGTGTAAACAATAATCTCCACCATCAGCAAATCTTCATCGAATAAAAAATCATCTGGTAACACATTCAAATGTCAGAAGCATTCTTTCATGATCAGATTCACATTCTTCCTCTTCAGTCACGAAAACAGATGTATAGTTTTCTCCGTTAGTTCCGACAGCAACTTAATCAACAAACATCATCATTCCCAGGCGGTAAGTGCGAAAAACAATTCCTATGCTCGAAGATTAACCATTCTGACACTTTAGACTATCACAAAGTTGTGATATCTTTTAAGCATCAACAATACTGATACATCTCCTAACGCTAATCCTGCTAACCGGCTTGACGAAGACCCTGGACTCAAACCCTAAGACATCAATCTGATCTTGATCTAAAGAATCTGAACTTCCTATGATCCTGAACTAACGAATCCAGATCCTATGCATCCGTGGACAATCTGAAGTCGGAACTACCCGGATGCTGTTGCACGTCAGAATTTCAAAAATGCCGGAATTTCAATATATTCTGATGAAGTTTTTATTTCCCCTCATTTTTGCAAATTCTGACTTCTCTAATCTCATCACTGAATTCCCCCTAAATTTTGGCAATTCAGTCCTCTCTTATATCTGAAAAACTCTAATATGACATTTTGTTCTACAAAAGTACGTTTTTCATCAACACGAATTTTTCGATTTGCCCCATTAATAGTCAGATAGCCCAGATGATAAACATTCTACGTAGGTATTATGACTACCCCACTATCTTCACTACTCTGTGATCGCATCATCATATCTATTATCTGAAGCCCCCGACGGTGTCCCCAAACAGCCCGTATTTGTCTTTAAAAACTCAGAAAAATCTTCAATCACCAAAAAATTTTCTGGACACTCGTCTCATCATCGCGATCAAAGAATGCCTTTTAGGCATTTGGCTTATTCGTGAAAATGAAGTAGGTCCATTCGTACGAACAAGCTGATTTTAGAACGAATAAGGTGGTTCATGTGGAAAAGATATCCTTCGTACGAATGAGAGCCTTCCATGCGGATGAAGGTTGATTCGTGCAAATGAAATACGGATTCATGCGGATGAACATGATTTGTTAAACAGATAAGGTTAATTCGTGAGGATGGATAACTCCTTCGCGTGAATAGCCGCTCCTTCGCACAAAACTATCTCGTCCGTTCAAAACATCGTTGATTTAATTTTTCGATCTATTTCACGAGGTACTTCATAGATATGAATGAAAATCAATTCTAAATGTAATGATGTCTTCAATTTCAAATTTCATCCGTGAATTGACATTCAATTTGATGATCTACATCTAAAACCCATAGAAACCTATAATTCATGAGTGTAGGTGATTCAGTCAATGGTTAGATCGATTGAATTGGTACCCTAGCTCGGATACCAATTGAGAGTCCAGGATCCGATGAGTTTAGACGGAAGTTTGGGTATAAAAGAACTAATTCGGTAGAATATTATTATTAAGAATGGAGTAGAAGCAAAATAGTCGAAAGCTTCATTTATACCGAAAGAGTTTACATCATTTACAAGCTGTAGAAAAAAATTATCTAGCATTTCCCCTCTGGGAACTCCAAAACTTCCCCTAAGCTCTCACTCACAACTCCTATATATAGGCATAGACATTCGTGTGAGTGAGCTTAGCATGAATGGACATATCCATTAGTGCGACTGAGAGTGTCTCTTCGTACGAAGGACTCCTTCGTGCGAAGAGCACTTGACTTTACAAAACCGAATAATCTAACTCTCATCTATAAAATATTCAACACACACTCTGTCTAGTCTATTCGAACAGTGACGGACATAAAGAATATGCACTAACATTAGTTAAGACTGTTAGCTGATCTTGTAACAGAGTTGGCCGATAGCTTGATTAAGTTGAAGAACCAGTAGGTTGAGAAGTTAGGTGAATATCAGAATTTTGTGAGGATCTATGAGTGTTAAGATTAATTCTAGAAAATAGTAATAAACCATCAAAACCGTTTGAGTTGGTAGAGTTGAGAAACAAGTAGTTGATACCGGTGTGCCAATTAGAGTTGTAATTCTTGTAATATTCACCACTACTGAATCAACATACATTGAAACACCTTGTCAAAGATTGTGGAATGGAAGTTGGCATTGAAACTTGAATTGTAACTGGAATTGAAGTAGTTGTTGTTGACACTAGAATAGTTGTTACTAGAGTTGTTGTCATTATTGTTGTAACTTGAATAAGTGACACCGAACTACTAACACCAGAATAGTTGTTACTAGAGTTGTTGTCATTCTTCTTGGTAGTATCTCAAAATCATCCACAGCCTCATCCTCATCATCCGATAGACTTGGATTGCAATCCTTATCAATTACATATTTTTCAGCTTTCCTTTTTCTCGAAGAACATGCTCGGGGAGGAGGACCATTCACAACACTTCTTGCCAGCATCTTCTTTATGTTTTTGGAACAGTTATCCTTTTTGAAGGAACTGATACTAGCTCAACTTTTTTTCTATATCTCTTTCCAGCCTTGTAACATTTTATTATCCATGTCATTATCATCATCACATTCAATAGATTCTGCATTCTCAGAATAGTCAGTCTTTGAATCTTCAACTCTAACATCATTTTCATTTACATTCTCCCTATGAACATCAGCACCTGGCATAACCCCATCATGAACTTGCTCTTTAATGTTTAAATTGTCTAATACTAGTTCATCAGCTTGAACTGTAGCCTGTGGTTGTGCTTCTGGTTAGGGAGGTGGTTCATTAGCAGGTTAATCAATCTGAACTCCAACATGTACTTGTGAAACAATATTTCAACTTTGTCCTTCACCAGCTTGTGCGTTTGCAGGTTCGAGCTATGACACCTGATTATTTTAAATTTCATCCGTGCTAATATAACACATGATTATATGAATAAAAGCGTTATTTGGATTGATTTGGAGTTAATTGAATTCCTCTAAAATTTAGCAAGTCTGAATTTTATATATAGTTATGTTAGATAAATTTTATAAATTTAAATATCGAGTAGCGATTTAAATTGCGAAACCTACGTTGGTGACGCCACGGTTAATGTTTAAATCCTAAATTTTTTCCACTATGCTTGAAATAGCATTCCTTATTATTTATAAGAGAAAATTTTAATTAAAACACCTAAAAACCTAAGTTGGTGATTTTGATAGCATATTATCTAGTATTGTGCTTATCTTAGACAAACTAACATTTTAAATGGACAAAACTTATAATTTAGCACCTAGTTTATGATTAGAATTTTTTTATAAAAGTAGTGAAAATGATATTTAATGCTATAAATTAGTGTATAAAACTCCAAGTATAATAAACTCTCAACCTTTGTTTAAGCATTGGATGATGTTTAGTAAAGAAAATTATATTTCGAGAATTGTTGGTGGTTTAGTGATAATCAATAAATACATGTTGGATCGTCGTGTGACCCTAACGAGTCAATCCGATGAGTTCAGCATAAAAAACAAAGGCGAAATCAATGTAATTGACGTAACCAGCTTGATACTTTCTAATCTTTATCTATTACTGATTTCCTGAGCTTTTACAGATCTGATTACAATTCGGCAGCACCTCGGCTCTCAAACACACACATCTAATTACGTTTCAAAATGACACAGCACAAAAATATTTATAGGCGGGTAATTCCGCTTGAAACCAACTCAAACGGGATTATTAGTTCAAACGGAATTACCTAATTCCGTGCGGAATAAGCTAATTTCGCTTGAAACTCTAATTCCGTTTGACATGTTTCTAAGCACCTTTCAAGCGGAATTACCCTATAAAACTGTTTTCTCAATTTCTATGACCTAAACTATTCGATACAATACAAGACTTGATAAAGACAAAGTTAGCAGACATCAGTGCACCAACAGACTCCCCCTTGGATGTTGACGAAGTCTTTAGCATTCAGTCTTCAGTCTTGATTGATTTTCCAAAATGATTTGGCATTGTAAAAGCTTCCTTCAATCTTTTTCTTCAAACTCCCCTTTAAATGTTAATCCAGAATTCTGACTCCCCCTTTCGCAGACTCCCCCTCTCGATAAACTGGGACTTGAATTCTGGTTCAAACTTTGACATTTTCTTTGCCATGGGGATCTTGACTCCTGTTTCCTGCACAATCTCTACCTAACTATAAGATACATGATAATAACAGTTTCAATTTAAACTTACCATTCAATCTCAATTGATAGTCTAATCAGTGTTTAGAAATCCACTTAAGTATTCAGGTCCAAATTAATGACCCTGATTACTCAATTTGTCTACCAAGTCCAACTTAATGACCTTGGTTGACCTGAGATAAATCACACTAACATTTAGTTCAACTTTGTTCAAACAATTTTCTGAAAATTTACAAGTTTCAAATCAATGAACTTGTTTTGACTTTTTAATTTCTCAAGTTTTAACATATTAAACTCCAAACTCATCATCCAGCCCAGAAACTTTCTGCATCTGCTTCAATTCAAATATGAAGATTAGCTTTCCACTTTGGTTTGTCGGAAAATAAAGCAGACATGTAAAATCTTTTTGGATTTTTAATAAAGTTTCTAAACTAGAAATGAAATACAGAAATAAAATGAAGTAAATGTAAACTATTTACAAACATATTTTTGGTGAGCGTGTTAGGGAATCATATCACCTGTTCGACAAGTCACAAGTACCGTTAAGCTTTGATTACATACACAGAATTAAACAATTCGCTTAGATTGTTGATATACTGATCCACTTAAATTCTCACACACATTTCAATCTGTCCAGGATATGGATTTAGTGTTTTAAGATTTAAACTTACTCGTGTGCCCCACCTCTTGAATATACTCCCGTATCCAGATCCCAATATTCATTCTTACAGGTGAGTATACCACAGATGATATCTGTAAGGGGTTAATTGCGAGACCGTGAGAGCTCAGGTCAGAACTTCCGTTCAGCAGAGAGATGACGGTTCGACTTTAGTGGGTCCCTTTTAGAGGATCTTTTTTACAACAACACATGATTTACATATTTTTTCAATATTTCATCATTTTTATGCTGAGGGTGGCGCTATATTTCAAGCAAGCATAAAGTATTATACGGGGACTAGGCCATTGCTTCCGCAAAATCAGAAGTCCCGGGATAATACCCCAGATATCACTGAGTATAAAGACCTAGTATCTCAGAAAGAGGGATCTTTCAAATGAAATTTCAGGGGTTACCTATATATCCAAGTAGTGTTCCCCACGAAATAAGTAAGTAAAGATTTTAGGTTTATATCCCGAACAAATCTACTAAATGTGTAAAAACCTATCGGCACATCATCAGCGAGACTGTTTAAAAACTTTTTAGACTTTACATATCTTTAGCATACTGTAACTGTCTAGCCGATGTACTATCATTTTCCCTTTTTACACAAGATCTTTTCTGGTTTTCTATTGTTTTTGTATTTTTAAAATATCTCATGTTTTTTGATTTTTTAAATTTTTTACAGTTTTTGTATTTTCTGAAAATATTGCCCTATACTCTCCCCCTAAATACCAAAATAGGTAAAAAAATTGACAAACCGTTGCAGATTGCTTCTCAACATCATCATCAACAAAGTCTCCTTCATCAACGCCAAGAATCCCCTCCAACACCGATAAAAGCTTCATACCGTTCAATTTTAGCAAATATTGAAAACGAGTTTTATCAAACGCTTTGGTATGTAAATCAGCTTTTTGCTCGTCAGTGTGGATTTTCTCAATTCGTATCAACTTCTTCTCGAAACAATCTCGGATGAAGTGATGACGAATTTCAATGTGTTTGGTTTTAGCATGATGAACTGGATTTTTAGTAATGTTTATCGCTGCCTCATTATCAACAAAGATAGGGGTGTTTAGAAATTGCAAACCGTAGTCGCGCATCTGTTGCTGGATCCACAAGATCTGAGAACAGCAACTGTTAGCAGATACATATTCAGCTTCACATGTGGATAAAGCTACAGAGGTCTGCTTCTTGCATTTCCAGGTAACCAATCGTGATCCGAAAAACTGGCACCCCGCTGTTGTTGATTTAGCGTTAACTTTGTAGCATCCGAAATCAGAATCAGAATAACCTTCGAGCGTGAAATCGCCTTCTCTTGGATACCACAACCCTAATGATGGAGTTCCTTTCAGGTAGCGTAATATCCTTTTCACAATCACCATATGCGAAGCTCTAGGATTAGACTGAAACCGCGCTGCGAGGCAGGTTGGGTACATAATATCGGGTCTTGAAGCTATCAAGTACATCAGCGACCCGATCATGGAACGATACATCGTTTCATCTACCTTCTCTCCGGTGAGATCAGGGTTTATCCCATGGTTCGTTGCTAATGGGGTGGAAGCTGGAGTAGAACCTGACATCCCAAATTTCTCCAAGATATCATGAACGTACTTCGTTTGATGTATGAAAATTCCCTCGGGTAGTTGATCAACCTGTAGACCCAAAAAGAATTTCATCTCACCCATCGATGACATTTCGAATTTCTGCTTCATAACTTGTTCAAAATCTTTGCACAGATTCTCATTTGTTGACCCAAATATGATGTCGTCCACGTATATCTGAACGATCAGAAGATGTCCGTCGACCTCTTTGGTGAAGAGAGTGGCATCCACTTTTCCTCGGATGAAGCTGTTGGCTAGCAAGTGTTGAGACAATGTCTCATACCAAGCTCTCGGGGCCTGGTGTAAACCATACAGCGCTTTATCCAGCAAATAGACCTTGTCTTTGTGGATTGGATCGGTGAAGCCCGGTGGCTGTCCGACATATACCTCCTCTTTTACCTTCCCATAGAGAAACGCTGATTTCACATCTAGCTGATAAACTTTAAAGTTTTTCCAAGATGCAAATGCTAGGAAGATTCTGATCGCTTCAAGTCTAGCAACCGGAGCATACACTTCAGTGAAATCTATACCCTCCTGCTGACTAAAACCCTGGACTACGAGTCGAGCTTTGTTACGAATAATAACCCTTCGATCATCTCTCTTACACTTGAACACCCACTTGGTGTTTATCTTCCTTTGACTATCAGGCAAGTCTACCAATTTCCACACACCTAATTTCTCAAACTGACTCAACTCTTCTTGCATAGCATTGACCCAAGAATCTTCAGTTAGCGCCTCTTTGTATGTTCGCGGTTCGATCTGCGAAATAAAACAACTAAGTGAAAACTCAGTTTGTAAAGGAGCAACTGTAGAATAAAAACAAGTAAGCCCTTGGTCAATGTGTCATCTAGTGCGAACGCCTGATTGTAATTCACCAATAATCAACTCTTCTGGATGGTATGAAAGAGTTCTTGGCATCACCTCGCCTGGAACATCTACCTCGCCTTCCAAATTTGTGACATTCTGATTTGCACCTTGTTCACTGACTGGAATTGTTTGACTT
The DNA here is from genome assembly GCA_030545235.1 of Helianthus tuberosus. Lineage (NCBI taxonomy): Eukaryota > Viridiplantae > Streptophyta > Magnoliopsida > Asterales > Asteraceae > Helianthus > Helianthus tuberosus. The sequence goes on along the minus strand of JARYGA010037737.1, from coordinate 38,441 downwards.
GAAAACTGGATCTGCTCCCCCTCAGAATCTGAATCACCATGATCAAATACTGGTCTACCATCAGATTCTTGATTATCGTTGACTGCCGTCTGATTGTCAAGAGATTCCTGAATATCATCATGTTCACCAGCATTACTTGGACCTGCTTCATCATCGTTCGAAGCTTGTCGTTGACGACTGAAAGTTTCTGCTGGGAATCTTTCCTGCGATTCTTCATACTCTCTCAAAATATCCAACTCGTCAAAGAAATCATGTTCTTCTTCAATGTCAAACGAATCCCATAGTTTATCGTAATTAAAACGCCATGAGTCACTGGGATTCTGAGGCGGCATAGTATACCCCTGACACTCAACATGTTGTGCTTCGATGATCCGCTTCAAGCTTGGAACAAAGACTCGTTTCAATGGACTAGCATAACCCACGAAAATTCCTTCAATGCTCTTTGCACCAAATTTTCCAAAAGGCTCTAGAACTATGCAGGGAGACCCAAACGGTTCTAAATACTTCAGATTCGGTTTGTGGTTGTTGATCAGCTCGAAACATGTCTTGTTGAATTTTTTTACAGTGAGAACCCGGTTGAGTGTATAGCAAGCGGCTGACACTGCTTCTGCCCAAAAATTGACTGGTAGCTTAGAATCAGCAAGCATCGTCCTAGCCGTTTCGATTAGCGTCCTATTCTTTCTTTCAGCTACTCCATTTTGCTGTGGAGTGTAAGGAGCACTAAATTCTTGCAGTATACCTTTCTCATCACAACATTCTTCCATCCTGTTGTTCTTGAACTCTGTACCGTTATCACACCTGATTCTTCTGATTCGTGTTTGGTACAAGTTTTCAATTTTTCTGAATAATGCCATCAAGCTTTCGAAAGTCTCATCCTTTGTCTTCAGAAAAGAAACCCATGAAAATCTCGAGTAATCGTCGGTTACTACTAGACAGTAGAGATCACCAGTTATACTTTTGATGTTCACTTGACCAAAAAGATCCATATGAATTCTCTCTAACGGTCTTGAGACTGAGTTAACTTTCTTTTTAGGATGTGATTTCTTCTTTTGCTTGCCTTTAACACAACTTATACACTCTCCTTCCAGATGAAAACCTTTCACATGAACACCAGTTACTAAGTCGTTATGTACCAGGTGATTCATTTTTCGGAGATGAATATGGCCCATCTTTTGATGCCATAACTTTGATTCTTTTTCCGTTGCTCTTGACACAAAACAGTGTGCTTGACCCGTGGTAGTAGTTGCTACACTCATCTCCAACACATACAAATCATTCACTCGGGGCGCTCTCATGATAACCCACTCTTCGGGAACAACAAATCCTGGTTTCAAGATCAAACATTCTTTGTCTGTAAAGTGCGTTGTATACATGCGATCACAGATCTGAGATATGCTCAGAAGATTGTTTTCAAGCTCGGCGATGTAGTTAACCCTTTCAAACGTGACAATGCCATTCGATAAAGTCCCTTCTCCAACTATTCGACCACCCTGAATGCCTGCGAATCCCACATAACCTCCATTAAACCCTCTAACATCATACAGTATGCTCTTCTTCCCCGTCATGTGCCGAGAAGCTCCACTATCCATAATCCAACGTGAAATGGATCTTGGAAGCTCCTGCACATTTCAAAATCATTTAGTGAGATTTTGTTATTACCCTAGCCTCATTTGACTCGGGTAACTTGACATTAATGTGGCTTTTTGCAATGTAAAGTGGCGGAAAATTTTTGTCATTCATCTTCAAGCTTTCTTCAGATCCAATCTCAACCTTTTTGTATAAAAAGAAATCATTTTTAGGTTGACCGCTTGGTTGATCTTTCTTTTAAACATTCTTCTTCTCTGGTGGAGTAGAAGATTGTTTCTCCAACTGTTCATAATAATCCAAAGGAACATCCATCTTTACCGGAGTGGTAGAAGACGATTGTTTTTCTGACTCTGAAACCTTTGGTTTTGGAGAAACTTTTGGCTTCCATGCTTTTTGAGATGAAGCAACCCGTTTGTAAAAATTGTTATTTTTAGTTTCCAACTTCTTAACAGGCTTAATTTTGACTTTTGTGTTCTCATTTTTCAAAATTTTCTCAATAACCATTGGAACCTTGCCTTTTACATCAACCTTCTTCTTTTGATTCTCAACAACTTCAGACTTAGACTTAATGTTGGTACACTTTCGTGCAATATGCCCAACTTTGTTGCATTTAAAGCAAGTACGAGTATCAACTACTCGACTTGTGCCTTCAGTCTGAGGCTGTGAGGCCTTTTCCTCAAAGAACTCTTCCTTCGACTTTGAAAAAATCTCAGACTCCTGCTCGGAATGAGAACTCGAACTTTTTACAAAGACCTTTTTCTCAGCAAACTTCTTGTTTTGAAAATTCTTTCTCTGATATTTCTTACCACCCTGATAACCACCCGACCATCTGTTTTGATTGTTGTTATAAAAGCGCGGCGGTACAACAGGCTTTTTGTAGTAATCTTTATCTTTTTCAAAGTTTAGTTGTCTTTTTGCATTTCTCAAACCTTCTATTTCAGACACATCAATCTCTATCAATTTTAACACATTTCTCAATTTTCCAACATTCACATTCTCTAAAGGAAAATCAAGATCCGAACACAACTTATCAGATCCAGCCGTCTTGTACATCACAAGACCCGGTTCATCACCTAAGTTGTTTTTGGATTTTGATTTTGGAATATATTTGTCCAAAAAGCATTCATCATCCTTAGTAGTGTCACTATCAGATTTCAAAACACTTTCAACCACACTTTTAACAACTTCAGTTTGAACACTATCATCATCTGAAGATGAAGTGAATGTGACATCAATTGTGTCCGGAAGTTTCACTTCATTAACATCTTCATCATTAACCAACCCTGATTGTTTCTTTGAATAATTGTTTAGAACTGGTGGTGGAACTTGATGATACCCCACCCTGGTTCCATCAGCATATACATCTTCACCTGCTTTGTTTTTTCCAATCGGTTTAGGAACAATATGTTGAAGAACAAAACTTGTGGAGCTATAACTGTTCAGTTTCAACTTGATGCGTTCATTTTCAATTTTAGCTTCTTGAAACTGAAGCTTCAACTTAGCAATTTCATCCAGTTGCTGGTTGATTAACTCTTCTTTCACTCTAAGAACTCCTGACAGTTGAAGATTTTCCTTGGTTGTCTTACCATTTCTTTCATCAGAATCTTTAACCGTTCGTTTTAGCTTCTCAAATTTTTCTGAAATCTGACGATTTTCAAGAACTAATTTTTCGTTTTCTTTCCTAACTCTTTCTATGTCATTTTTATCATTTTCAATTTTCTCACTTAATTCTTTTAATCTGTCGTTTGAAGCTTTCAACAATTTATCACGGTTTAAGATCTAATCTTCAACACTTCTGACTCTACCAGTCAGTTCTTCAACTTTCTTACCACTAAGGTAAGTGATTGTACTACAAACTTTGCACTCTTTCATGCAATTTTTGCAGTCGTTCTCAGATTTAACTTTCTTACCTGACTCATGTGTATCATTTGAACTGACCTTATCTTTGGACTCAGTTCCAGAACCAGAATCTACCTCTAGTTCTTTTGCAGCAAAAACTTTTTCAGCCATCTTCTTCAAGTTTTCAGCGGTAAATTCTTGTGATGTATCAATGATCCCATCATCAATCTTCTTTGTCTGCTACTCTTTTTCTTTCTCTTTTTCTTCTACTTTCTCTTCTCCACCTCCCCACCATAATTTTTGCTAACCTTCTTCTTCTTCAGCAATTTGTTGAATCATAGTATCAAGACTAATGGATTTTGGATCAACAGCAATGTTTCCTATGGAATCAAGATAACATTCTCTATCAGCATCCCAACTTTTTGCCTTTTTAGCTTCATTGAATGTAGAAGACATTTTGATCATCCTGCTTTGAGCTTTCATCTTTCTGTTGACAAACTTCTCTTTTTCTGTTCTATTGTCTTTAAATGGAACATGCTTTGCCACAAACGCATATCCTACCGCATCCTCCTCTGGTAGTAATTCGATCCAGTCAAAACCTTCATCGTCATGAATAACAGCAAGAGCTCTGGATTTTTCTTTGGGGGTATCTTCAAGCTGCTTCATTCTGGGCGGTTCTGATTTATTCTGATGATAAATCGCTCGTTTCTAGTAATCTTCTCGAAATGGATTTGCAGTATCATCAGCTGGTGCATTACGACATTCTCTTTTGAAATGTCCTTTTTGTTTGCACCTGAAGCACGTGACTTTTGATTTGTCAAAGCCAAGTTTTGTGGACGGTCCTCCGATAGAATGTCTACCAGTAATCTCCATGAACCGTTGTGCTCGTCGGACTGCACTAGCCATACACCACCTAATGTCAATCAACTCCATCTCTTCCAGGTCGATCTGATCGTAATCCTCCTTGGTGAGGTTAGTGTTTCCAATCTTGCCTGCCACAAGGCTCTCATATGACTCTAGCACAGAAACTAAGAACACCATCTGCTGTTTTGCTGATTCTTCGCTGAAATTTTGAGCATTCTTTAAACCCACAGCAATGTTGCATTGAAACAAGTTCTTTGAAGCTGATTGGCTTGAAGTTGATGAAGAAGCACTGTGAAAACCACTGCTTGAACTCTCTTTACTTGATGTATTAGAATTTTCAGTAGAAAAAGCTGTCTTGGGAGACACATTCTTGGGAATCATACTTTTTGGATAGTACAGCTCCACATTCTGCTGATATGAAGAATGATTGACTTTGTTTGATTTCTTTATCTCCAGCTCGCGACTCTCCAGTCTTTCAATCAACAAATCAACCGTCAGATCCTCAGACTTAATTGTATTCTTCAACATCAAGGCAAAATATTGCCAATCCATCTCATCTGGCAACGAGTCAAACAATTTGTAAACTAATTCTTCTAGAGAATATACAACCCCGTGTCTTGCCAGCTCCAACTTCAAGTGTCCAAATCTCTCAATCATCTTAGAAACAGATTCATTTTTTAAACAACCAAATAAATCAAACTCTTTTCTTAACAGTTTCTTTTTGTTTTTTACTATCTCAGCACTACCCACACATTTCACTTTTAATTTTTCCCAAAGATCTTGAGCATTTGTGTACTCAATCAGAGATATTATGTCGTCTCTAACAGACTGATGAAGCAATGCAATGCACTTTTGTTCAGCAACAAAATTCTCTATGTCTTCAGTTTGTGTCAGATTTTCACCATCTTGTCCTCCATTATTGAATCCATTCTTTACACTTTTCCAGCTTGAATACGCAAACGCTTTCAACCACTCTTCAAATCTTTTGGCCCACCTATTGTACTCTTCAATCGCCATCAACTTTGGAGGTTTGTTGTATGTGCCGTATGCACTGTCTACACTCATAGCATCCGAAAGAGTTTTCTTTGCACTCGGTGTTGGTGTAGTTTCATTCGTGTTATTTGAAGTGCCATCTCCTGAACCACCGGTAAAAGTAAACACATCACAGAAAGGATTCATGAAGTCATCCATCTTTCAAGTACCTGAAACAATCAACAAACACTTAGAAAATTTTTTAAATTTTGAAAATATTGGTTTCAAACGGAATTAGTTGAAGCGGAATTGCTTCAAACGAAATTAACCTTTCAAACGGAAATAGGCTTTTCAAACGAGATACCCTTTCAAACGAGATTACTAGTTCACGCGGAATTAAGTCGATTCAAACGGAATTAGCTGCTTTGAAGCGGAATTAGTAATTCTGTTTGAATGTTTCAAACGAAATTAGATTTCATTTGAAATGTACAGCACTTTTCAAGCGAAATTAGACCAAGTATGTAATTCCGTTTGGAATTACACTGATACTTTCAAACGGGATTATGATGATGTCAGCAAAATCGATCTGTTTTTCAAACGGAATTACCCATTTTTATCAGATTTTGTTCGAATTAAGGTCCAATACTTTCAAGGATTAGTTAAAACTATGTTTTGCTTGATATGTGTGAATTTTAAGCCATTTCAACCGTTAAATTTTGTTCAAATCAGAAAAAAAGGAGTAGAAGTGTGAGAATCCGATGAAATCAAGCTGAATTGGTATGAACTCCTCGTCCTGAGCTCTGATACCACTTGTTGGATCGTCGTGTGACCCTAACGAGTCAATCTGATGAGTTCAGCATCAAAAACAAAGGCGGAATCAATGTAATTGACGTAACACAGCTTGATACTTTCTAATCTTTATCTATTACTGATTTCCTGAGTTTTTACAGATCTGATTACAATTCGGCAGCACCTCGGCTCTCAAACACACACATCTAATTCCGTTTCAAAATGACACCGCACAACAATATTTATAGGCGGTTAATTCCGCTTGAAACCAACTCAAACGAGATTATTAGTTCAAACGGGATTACCTAATTCCGTGCGGAATTACCCTATAAAACTGTTTTCTCGATTTCCATGCCCTAAACTATTCGATACAATACAAGACTTGATAAAGACGAAGTTAACAGACATCAGTGCACCAACAATACAAGTATACATATTTTAGCTCATGCTTATGTGTTAAAAGTGATTATATACGTATACTTGTGTATGAAGCATGAGGGTTATTATTTGAAGATGAAATTTTCATGAGAAGTTTTCTTGATAAAATAGATATTTTATAAGAATATATATAGTCATGGAGCATGTTGAAAGGGTTGATGATGTAATGAGGTGATTATGTTGAAAATACAAGTTAAACATGTTTAGTGATAAAGCTTGGGAAGTTAGAGTTTTTGAAAGTGTAAAAAGGGATCTCAACAAGTTTTTATATGATAAATATATTGTTACTAAAATATAGTTGAACATAGTTAAAATGGTGAAAAGGGATTTACTAAAGTGATGATTTTAGGAGGTTAAAATGGTATTTTAATGTAATACAAGTTAAGCTTGGAAAATTATGACTTGATGATCATGTTAAGATCATTAATTATTGTTTTTACTAACAAATTTAGTTGTTAAAACAAGGATTTGGTGAAAAATAATTAAGACATGGCTTTATGTGAAAAAGGGGTTTACGGTATATATATATACATATATATATATATATACATATATATATATATATTGAAAGTGTAAAATACAATATCTTTTAACATACATTAGGTACAAGATGAAATTACGCATGTAGAAAAAACCATAATCACTGAAAAACATAATCATGAATGTTGAAAATCATAATTACGCATGTTGAAAAACCATAATTACGCATCTTTAAAATCATAACCATGTGTGATTATGTTTTTCAAACATGCGAGTTTTATGTTTTTCAACATGCGTGCTTAGAGTTTTGTGTGTTTGTAACGTGCGTAATTTCATCTCGTACCCAATGTACGTTAAGGAATATTGTACGTTAACCAGCCCATATATATATATATATATATATATACAAAGTGTAAGAAATGATCATGACCATTAGATTAGATAATCGATGGATGAGATTAAATGAGTGGTAACATTGTAATATTTGTTTTAATTAAATTGATTGATTTGTTAGATTAAGGGTATAAAAGTTATTGATTTTTTTTGTACCCCGAATTAACCAAAAACAGTTATTGATTTTTTTTGTACCCTCAATTAACCAAAATTAACTAAACCAAACCATTCATATTTTCATATATTTCTAGCTTTTATACCTTTAGGTCATGTATTTCATATTTATACCCCTATTTTATGTATCTATACCAGGGCCGTCTCCGAAAAAGATAAAAAACTTTTGGGCCCCGTGCGAGACAAAAACTTTGGGACCCTTTCCTATAATATAAACTCATTAATCATATATAAAAAAACCACAATACGATGATAATTATTGTAAAATAAACAAAACAAAAGTAGTGTAGCAAAATGAACAAAATTACTTACTTAAGCGAATCATGAGCCTTTTTTTAGCATTTTGAAAGTAGAGTTCTAGATCAAGTATTTATAATTCATGCCATTTCTTCTCTATATTTCAATGTACCATAATTATCCATGTTCATAGAGTGAATGCTAGCATCGATTAAAAACAATAAATCCTAGTTTTATGTTACAAATAAATTAATACACATAACATTAGTTTCAACACTCTCCGGATAAGCAAAAATAACTAACACTTGAATCCTTTACGCAAAAAGAACTGTAATATGTGTAAACATATCCAAACTAATTTGGCAACACAAATCTTTTCATAAAAAAAAAGATAAATCGAGCAAGATATTGAATTCTTCTAAGTTTATATTGTAGATGGTTAAATAAGAAATTAGAAACCTACAAATTTAAACAAGAAAACATGTAAAGTTTATTATGTAAATGGTTAAATGAGAAGAAAAAAAATTGAAGAAGTTTACAAATTTATTGAGGCCCATGTAAAGTTTATTATGTAAATGGTTAAATGAGAAGGAAAAACAATTGAAGAAGTTTACAAATTTATTGAGGCCCAAATTTAAATGTGGCTATATGGGGCCTTTCCCCTTGTTTTATAATCAGCCCTTGAGGCCAAAGAAAAACATAACATTACATAAAGAAAATAAGAATTTAAAAGTGACAAGCGTGGGATTCGAACCCGGGATTGCAGATTCAATAGAAAGTAGCCCCATCCACTGAACCACATGGTGAATTTGTTTATACTTTCTACACTAATTATATATATATTTATATATTTTAAACAATTTTGGGTCTCTAGATATTTTGGGCCCTGTGCGGTGGCACCTCCCACACATGCCCAAAACCGGCCCTGATCTATACCTCCATTTCATGTACCTAGACATCCATTTCATGTATTTATACCTAAATTTCATGTATTTCTAATCAAAACTTTTAGCCCAAGTTTGGTTTTGACTGTTAAATTAATCAAACCAAAAACTGTCAATATAACCGAATAAACTAAACCAATTAACTGAAACAGATAGATTAATAAAATAGACTAATCGATGACCTCGATTTCAATTGGGGATAATAATCTAACAATCAAAAAATACACACCGTAGCAATGTCTGTGTTTTCTGCTGCATCGCGCGCACCTATCGGTTATTAACCAAAACCGGTTATCGATGAGTACTAACTAAATTGTTAACCTTAACCAAACCGAAAATAGACGAAACTGAACCAAAATCAATAAAAAGCTGAATTAATTGAAAACTGAAATAACCAAAAACCGGTTATCAATTTTTTGTACTCTCGTTTAACCAAATTAGCTGAACTGAACTGAATCATTCATATTGTCATATATTTCTAGCTTTTATACCTCGAGTTCACATATTTCGTATTTTATATCTTCATTTCATATATTTATACTTTCATTTCATGTATTTATACCCCAGTTTCATATATTTCTAAACAAAAGTTTTAGCCCAAGTGTGGTTTTTGCTATCAACTGAAATTAAATGAACCAAACCGAAAATCGTCAATCTAACTGAATAAACCGAAGTGATTAACCGAAAACCGATTGGTTAATAAATTAGACTAACCGATGACTTTGGTTTTGGCTTCGGTTGAGGATAATAACCGAACCATGCACAACGACAAAACACATGGATTATCCTATTACTTCACTTTTGATGTATATCTATCAAAATAATGCTACAATAAATATTATATGAAAAAAAAAACTACCAAAACCGAGTATCGCAATGCGATGTGCCGCTCCGCCGCATCGCGCGGGAATCATGCTAGTTTATTTTAGTCGTGGTCGACCTATCGGTTTTTGTGGAACGACGGTCCACGAAATAAATAGGATATTCTTTCATAAAATATATATTTATTTCTCGGGTCATTTGTGTGCCTACACGAGTTTATACAAGGGACTAGGTCCCAGAAATTATTGAAGAATGTATTTTTATTGTGTGTGTGTGTGGTAATATACATGTATGATCATTCGGATAATCATCCACCAACGCGTCGTAACATATAAGAGTTTTTTAAATGGTTAATATATTAAGTCTTAATAAATTGGTGAAAGACTTGTGGAGGAAACACATATTTGGACCTTCTTGTCTTATTAGATTAGGACACTTGTAGGTCGGGAGTATATATTATTATCGGACATTTGGATTTGCTAGTTGCACGGAAAACAAAGTTGTGAGTTTCCTGACCCTACTTTTAAATATTTTTGCTTTTAAATACACAGGGGAGATACATGCTTGCTTATTTGGTATTATAGTTGGAGAATCAAATCATTAGATCTATTATGTGTGCATAGGTTTATTTGGTTGGTCTTGGGAAGTTCTCGGGTGTAATTGTTTTAGTAACCACGAGTCACTACGACCGCGGAACAGTCGAATACATCTTTTGGGTTTTGGCAAGCCCCACTCCTGGTCCTACGTGACCCTATGGGAATGTGATTGTGTTCTATTAGCTGCACGTCACTGGAATTTGGTGGCATGGTACGATAAAGTTGTCAAGGGATTGGTTACGGGCTTATGTGGACGATGCGTTAGAGCTCTAGCTAAATATTAATTTGATCAGATTTCATTAGAACTATGCATATCGGTTTATCAAATGTTTTAAAAGATTCAATTGTGTTATTTAAACTTGTGAACCCACCAACAATATGTTGACGTTTTTAAGCATGTATTTCAGGTTAGTGAGCGGTGTCTCACAACTTATGGAACACGGAATGCTTGCATTTTGGCGATGCCATTTTGGGGGGTTTGCCTTGTATTTTCCACCCTCGTGCAGGATATACTCATCAAAGCCTTATTTTATAAACTATATCTTTTATCTAAGTATTTTGTGAAATATGATGTTTATTTGGGTGATGTATGCCAACTTAAATACTTTGGTTTGTAAACTTTTAAAATATATATTTGGTATTGATGGATTGTTTTTAATTACGTAGACGTTTCCTAATCGAATGCTTCAAAACCTTTCATGGTCGCGCCTCACGTTTCCGCCTTGGGCGGGGTTTGACAAAGAGGATGTACCATAGCTCTCATTTTCAACACACAAAGAATCAGAACATCTAATCCTCAGCCCTCACAGCCTCACTATTCATTAATAACAGATACACTCATCTAATGCACCATTAGATTTTGTTGAAGCAATTGCTCTATTGAAAAAAAAGAAGAAGTAAAGAATGTGGCTTATTAAAAGAAGTTGGAAGAAGCAAAGAGGCAAACTATGTCTGATTGTAGGAACAGATGCATGGATATCTGATGATTCTTCTGGTCATGAAGAAGAAACGACAAATTTCTATCTAACTGTCAAAATTGCTAAAACAGAATCAGAGCAGTCAGAAAGAAAGGTCGGTCTCAACAATCAAGATTTGGAAAATCATATCAATAAACTAAGAAAAGATTATGAAAATTTACAAGAAAAATATTTAAAAGAAATGAAAAGATTTGATGATATGCAGGCTGAAATTCTAGAAAATGAAAACTTAACAAAGAATGCAAAAATACAGTTTTATGAATAAGAAAGAAAAATGTTATAAAAAAAGTTGCATGAAAAGGAAATCAATGTTAAAGGTTTTCAACAAGCAAGAAAATTTATTGACTAAATAGAAACAAAATAAAAAAAACAAGGCTCACGGATTAGGTTATGTAGAAAAATCAACTCACAACCTAACCCTTTTTTTTGTAAAAGCCTCTAAACCAGAATCTGACAACTTTTCATCAGAATATGATAATGAGTCAGTCAAATTAGATAAATCAGATTTCTTGAATTCTTTTTCTGAATAAAACACTAAGTTATCAAGGCTACATTAGGGGGGAGGGGGGCTTAAACACACTAAAAGAAACTTTGATAAAGGTAAATCTTCAAAGAGTACAATATCCAATCATTTAAATAATGTCATGAGTTACAAAAAGGCATACAAATACACTCAGGAAAGTAAGCTTTCACTTGAATCCACAGTATTCAAAAATTTTGATAAAGTACATTGCATGTGTGTTGAGATTCTGAAACTAATCCCGCAACTCATTTCCAAATAGAAACTACTTATCGATGACTCGTCATTAGACAAGCATTCTAACACTAGCAGTTTATCATAAATAAACTCTAAAAAAAGGTCAGAAATACCAGTTCATTTGATAAAGTACCCATGAAAGTTTGGGTGCCTAAAACTCTATAACCATTTCACTTCCGGACCTTCATGTGCAGTAATTATCATAACAAGTTGGGTACATTAGTAAATTTTGGGAATAGGGTGAAGGTTAGAACTTTAGGATATGGTAGTATACATTGTGGTGTATTAACCATTGAAAAGGTTGCACATGTAGAAGGTTCCAAATACAATCTTCTTAGTTGTGGACAATTTTGTAATTAAAGTTTTAGGGTAACACTTTTACCTAATGCATGTTTGCTAATTGGTTTAAAAGATAACAAAGTTTACCTAAGTGTTAAAAGAATAAAAAAAATCTATTTACTATTTTGATTTTAAAGAAAAGATTGTGCACCCACAATTGTGCTTATTTTCATAAAGTAAAAAAGGAAATAGTTAGATCTGGCATAAAAGTTAGCTCACATAAATTTTAAAACCTTGAGTACTTTGGCAAACAAAAATCTGGTTAAAGGTTTACTAACAATGATATCTAAAAAGGATAAACATGGTAAAGCTTGTGAACTAGGTAAATCCAAAAGAGGATCTCACAAAACTATTTCTGAATCTTCAACCTCTCAAACAGTAGAACTTTTGCACATGGATTTCTAAGGCTTAAGAGTAGAACACCTGATCTGATCATTAACTTCATTAAGAAAGTTGAAAATCTTTTAAAACTTACGATCATAATGAACAGATCAGACAATGGGACATAATTTAAAAATGCTAAACTTAGGACATTCCTAATCAGTAAAGGAATATCTCATGATTTTTTTTGCTCCCAGAACTTCCCAACAAAATGGGGTGGTTGAAAGGAGAAACATAACTTTTGTAGAAGCAGCAAGAACAATGCTTGCTTATGTAAATCTGGCTACTTACTTTTGGACATAAGCTATATCATATTCATATTTTACTCAAAATAGAACTAACATTAATAAGGGACCAGAAAACACCCTACCATATAGTCAACCATAGAATACCAAGCATCAAATTTTTACACACTTTTGGGAGTAGGTGTTTTATTTTCAATGATTTTGATACTTTAGGAAAGTTTGATAGAAAAGCTGAAAAGGGAATATTTCTGTGATGCTCTTCAGTGTCAAAATCTTAAAGAGTATTCGTGCTAAGCACCAAAACAATAAGAGAAAGTTTTATGTGTATTTTGATGATACATCAGAAATACAAGTTTCTGACAATTTTATTGAACATGCAACCAAACAAATCTCAGATATTAGAAGATATAAGCTCGTTATGTTATGTTATATATATGTCACATATTATGTTAGGATATGTTTATTATTTTTATGTCATAGGTAATGTCGGTTTCTAGTAACCGGCCATGTATATATGTAAAACATTAGTGAATATTCAAATTACCAATTTCTGAATCAAGAACACAAATCGTTTTCTCTCAAAACCCTAGCATTCAATTATACACAATAAAGTGGCATCAGAGCCACAACGATCCAAAGAAAAAACATCGAATCTTCAAACTAGTCAAGGCAAATATTCATACCAAAACACAGAATTTCAATCGATCTCAATCATGACAACAACGAACGGAGGCATACAGACTCAGATTCCAAAATTACTGGGTCAAAATTATTACCACTGGCATATTCAAATGAAGGTTTTGTTAGAATCACAAGACCTTTGGATTACGGTGGAAGAAGGATATAATGATTTGCCGAATAACGCTTCAGACAATGATCGGGATGCACATAGGGAAAAAGTCAAGAAAGACAAGAAAGCACTGCATATAATGTTTCAAGCGGTTAACGAAAACGTATTCGAAAGAATTACAATGTGCAGAACTTCCAAGGAGGCATGGGATGTGTTACACAAGGCATATAGAGGAGAACGAAGAGTAAAAACGGTAAAACTCCAAACCCTAAGATGTGAATTTGATGCACTTAGAATGAAAGAAAACGAGACAATAGAAGAATATATGAATAGAAAAACAGTCATAGTAAATCAGTTACGATTAAATGAAGAAAATGTTACTGAACAACGCGTTGTTGAAAAAATCCTTCGAAGTCTCACTAGAAAATATGAATCGGTAGTGGTGGCAATAGAAGAATCAAAGGATTTAACAACGATTTCTACAGAAGAACTGTTAGGCATCTTTCAATCACACGAATTAAGGATGAAACAATATGATGACTCTCCAATAGAACAGGCATTCCAAATACAAAGTAATAACTCTGACCGAACACGGCAAAACAGATCTGAATTTGGAAATAGAGGAAGAGGTAGAGGAAAAGGAAGATTTAATGCATTAATACGATGTTATAACTGTCAGAAAGTAGGGCACACTGCTAGATTCTGTCAACAAAGAGACACAAACAACCGGGGTGAGAATGCATTACTACACGAAGATGATCCTGAAGAAAAATGTGATGAAACGACAATGTTTATGATATTTAACATGGAGGAAATAACCAAAGATGATTGTTGGTACTTAGATAGCGGATGTAGCAATCATATGACAGGAAATAGGAGTTTATTTATTACACTAGATGAAACCGAAAGAAGGGAAGTAAGAACTGGAGACAATAAGAAACTGGAGGTATTAGGATGTGGTGATGTCTCAATTAAAGTAAAAGGTTTAAACAAGAAGGTTCTGAATGTATTCTACGTGCAAGGGTTAAAGCACAATCTCCTAAGTGTAGGACAATTAGTACAAAAAGGGTATGAAGTAAAATTTGCTGATCAAGAATGCGTTATTAAAGATCCAACAGGTTCAAGCATCAGTTCTATGAAGATGACTGGGAACAAGATGTTTCCTTTAAATCTAAATCAGGATTTGATACCAAGAGTATGTAATGTTATGACACAAGACATGACTACTTTATGGCATCGACGATTTGGACATATAAGTTTCGATACACTGCACAACATGGAAATGAAGGAAACTACTAAAGGTTTACCGAAAATGATCAGGTCAACGAACAATATATGTGAAGGATGTGTGTTTGGAAAAAATGCTAGGAAATCCTTTCCTAAACATGCAAAGTGGCATGCTGACAAACCGCTGCAACTAGTTCATTCTGACATATGTGGGCCCATGAGAACTATATCGATAGGAGG
The DNA here is from genome assembly GCA_030545235.1 of Helianthus tuberosus. NCBI lineage: Eukaryota > Viridiplantae > Streptophyta > Magnoliopsida > Asterales > Asteraceae > Helianthus > Helianthus tuberosus. The sequence goes on along the minus strand of JARYGA010037737.1, from coordinate 23,350 downwards.
ATGCAAGTATTTCATCACTTTCATAGATGATTTTTCCAGAAAAACCTGGGTATACTTTCTGAAACTAAAGTCAGAAGCATTTAGCTATTTCAAGTTTTTCAAGAAGATGGTTGAGAATCAAGTTAACCACACCATAAAGACTCTTCGAACCGATAGAGGTGGAGAGTACTTTAGCAATGATTTCCAAACTTTTTTAAAAGAAAATGGAATACATCATCAGTTAACTACAAGTTATATGCCACAACAGAATGGCGTAGCAGAACGGAAGAATAGAACCATTATGGAACTTAGTAGGAGCATGCTTAAAACGAAGAACTTATCACACTCATATTGGGCGGAGGCTGTGGCATGTGCCACATACCTGTTAAACCGAACAAGTACTAAAAGTGTACCGAACAAGACTCCACAAGAAGTATGGAGTGGGAACAAACCAAGCATCGGACATTTACGAGTTTTCGGATGCGTTGCTTATGCTCACATTCCAAAACAGCATAGAGGTAAACTAGATGAAAAGGCAGAAAAGGCAATTTTTGTGTGTTACAGCGAACATAGTAAGGCGTACAAATTACATAACCCAGTAACTAATAAAATCATTATTAGTAGAGATGTAGTGTTTGATGAAAATCAAGAATGGGGTGATAGTTCAGCAAATAAAGACTACACATATATTCAACTGAATGACTCAAGTGAAAATAGAATAAATTGGGAGGCGAGCGTATCACAAGAGATTATGACACCTGAGATTGAACATCAAATCGATAACATCAACAACAGTGAAGAAACAGAAGGTCAAGGCAGTCATCAAACAGAAAACATTCAAAACAGCGGAGAGACAGAAGAACAGAACAGTCATCAAAATGAAGCTGATTCATCATCATCATCCTCAGAAAATGAAGAACTGCGGACTCGAAACATAAATGAAATATATCAGAACTCACAACCTCTCACTGAAACACAAGTAAATGATTTATATGAAAGGAATCAAATGAATGACAGCAATGTAGCTAACTTCATGTTAAAGGCTGATGCTGATCCAATATCTTATGGTGAAGCCTACAAAGATAGAAAATGGAGAGATGCTATGGATAGAGAGATACAATCCATACACAAAAATGGAACATGGGAACTAGTAAACCCACCGAAGAATCAGAAACCTATCGGAGTCAAATATATAAAACCAAATATGACGAACATGGCAGGGTGAGGAACTATAAAGCACGCTTAGTGGCCAAGGGTTACAGTAAAAAATATGGAGTTGACTATCAAGAGGTTTTTGCTCCAGTAATCAGATTCGATATGATTAGAATAGTTCTAGCACTAGCAGCAAGTCATGGATGGCAACTACATCAAATGGATGTAAAAACGGCATTCTTAAATGGAAAGTTGACAGAACAAGTATATTTAGAACAACCTGAAGGCTATGTTAAAAAGGGGGAAGAACAAAAGGTATGCCATTTAAGAAAAGCTTTATACGGTTTAAAACAAGCTCTAAGAGCTTGGTACAGTAGAATAGACGGGTATTTTACAGCACACGGTTTCATAAAGAGTGTGTATGAACATACACTTTTTATTAAGATCATTGACAAAACGCGGATGATAGTATGTTTGTATGTGGATGACTTAATATTAGCTAGTGACTCCATAGAGATGATAGAATAGTTAAAGAATTCAATGAAGATTGAGTTCGAGATGACCGATTTAGGTATCCTTCACTACTTTCTTGGCATGGAAGTCACCTATGACAATGGAAACATCAGTCTTCCACAGAAGAAATATGCCAAGAATTTATTGAAAAGATTCAATATGGAAGGGTGTCATGAGATTGCAACTCCGATGGAATATGGACTTAAATTATCAAAAGATGATCCCAGTGAAGAAGTAAATCAGAACTTATATCGGAGTTTAGTGGGATCACTGATGTATCTAACAAATACGAGGCCTGATACCATGTTTGCTGTAAATAAAATCAGTCAGTTTATGGAAAAACCGAATCGAAATCACTGGGAAGCTGGAAAGAGGATATTAAGATATATCAAAGGAACGCTAAATCATGGAATAATTTACTCGAAAGGAAGCAAAGGAAAGTTGGTTGGTTTTAGTGATAGTGATTATGCGGGAAGTATAGATGATAGCAAAAGCACATCAGGTTATGTTTTTAATTTCGGTTTAGGGGCTATAGCATGGCAATCAAGGAAGCAAAAGGTTGTGGCACTGTCGTCAACGGAAGTTGAATACATAGCATTGTCATTAGCCGGATGTCAAGCATTATGGATAAAAGGAATCCTCAATTCTTTACAGATGCATATGGATGGTCCTCCAACAATTTTGTGTGACAATAAGTCAACTATCTGCCTAGCAAAGGATCCTGTATATCACGGAAAAAGCAAACACATTAGAGTGAAGTATCATTTCATTCGAGAACTGATAAAAAATGACGAGGTCGAAGTGAGGTTCTGTACTACTAAAGAACAGGCTGCAGACATATTAACAAAGGCTTTGCAGCCAAAAGAGTTTCTTCGTCTCAAAGATCTTCTACACATCACATCCATCTAGCTTACGGGAGGGTATTAGAAGATATAAGCTTGTTATGTTATGTTATATATATGTCACATATTATGTTAGGATATGTTTATTATTTTTATGTCATAGGTAATGTCGGTTTCTAGTAACCGGCCATGTATATATGTAAAACATTAGTGAATATTCAAATTACCAATTTCTGAATCAAGAACACAAATCGTTTTCTCTCAAAACCCTAGCATTCAATTATACACAATATCATAAACAATTTACACCTTCTAAATGAACTATTTGAGGAACTTCTTGGGTTTTATTGGGAGAGAAATTATGGCATAATTAATAAGAACGAATTATATCGTAACCCCATAGGAAACATAGAATCAATTTCTGATACACACGATAATCAGAATCAGAACTCTAAGAACTCGTCGGAAAATCAAAACAACCCTCAGAATTATGGTGAACTCAATCCAGTAGCCACAATTAATTAGGGGGAAGATGGAAGTACCTTATCAGATCCAAATTCTGATATGATCAATTCATTCAGTGATAGAAGATGGACAGAAGATCATCCAGCTACCAATATAATTGGTAATCTGGAGGGAGTGGTAGAAACAAGATTAACAACTGCTCATGAGTGTCTATATACATGATTTCTCAGCATGACAGAACCAAAAACTGTAAATGTGGCATTCAAAGACTCAGATTAGGTCCAAGCGATACAGGAAAAGTTTGACTTGTTTGAGAAAAATAAAGTGTGGAGTCTAGTTGCTAAATCTCAAAACAAGTCAATCATTGGATCGAAATGGGTGTTTAGGAATAAATCTGATGAACAAGGAGTCATAACCCAACACGACCTGTGCTAAATATTTGGGCTCATTTTTAAACTCATTTACTAGGCCGAGAGTATGCATTATCGGTCAAACAATATGGGTAACATTTTAGTTAAGCCGTAGGTGTGTGTTACAAATCTTCTTGGGCTGCAACTTTATTTTAAATGGGTTGTGTGTTGATTTTTAAAGACAACAACGTTGGATTTTAAGTGATAATTGGACTTTGAGTTTTAGAGATGAATTGTTTTTAGTTGGGTTTATAAGAACTAAGCCTGGGGCGAAGATTTACCTGTTAAGTATAAGGATCAAATACAAAAGGGTCTTAACATAGAAAATGACCTTAAAATGAGAAATGAAGGATGATTTTTTTTTCTTTTGACAGTTTTGTTTCCTATCTTTTTAAATATGATGTTTATTTGTAAAATATAAAAAAAAATCATGTAATTACTTTAGTAGAGTAATTATAGTTACTCTACTAGTGTAATTTACACATTTTTTAGATTCTACCATTAAAATACGTGCTTAATGAGATAAGAAAAAAAATTCAAAAGAAAAAAAAAATCTCTCATCAACTTCTTACATAAAACCAATTTGTATGTTACAGACCCATTACACATTACAGGAACCTAACTCTACTTGTTAAATGTTTAAATTGAGACATTTAAATTTGTGGGCTAACAAGTTTACATGTTTTTCAATTACAATTGTGTGGATTCCGAATTGTTTTAAACACAGTGGTCAATGTTAAATTTGGGCTGAATAAGAAAAACAAGCATTGGGCTTGCTGATTTAGATTTGAATTTGAAACAATTAGATCCAGATTTAATGTGAGCTAGCTGACTATAGGCCAAGAATAAAACTAAATTTTGGGCTAGTGATTATTGTGCTGATTCAGTTGTTTTGAAAGTTGGGCTGCAATATTTGTTTAATAATATTTGGATGCTATTGTGGGCAGAATGCAAGTGTGTTGTGGTTGACACTTTACTTGGGCTGAAAATTGAAGTGTTTGATTGCAAGTTTGGACCGGGCTTAGATTCAAATTTAGTGGGCTATAAGTTGAAGTTCGACTAGCTGTGTGATTCGACTGAGAGTGAATCGGGTTATATGTTCGAAGGAGATTTGGGGTCTTCGGCTAATTTAGTGAAGAAGTTTTGTGAAAAGTTACGTCAACTGTTTGGTGAATAATCATTCGTTATTCAAAATTCAAGTTTGAAAGATGTCGAATATGAGAAGGCAAGATAAAGTTATTCTGATGAAAAACTTTGATGTGTTTCAACATCTGCAAAATCACTAGTACAAAAAGGAGGCTTTAATAGCAGTGTTTAGCGTTTAATGAAACGGTCAAGGGACCGGTACAAATCATTACACTGTTTATAATAGGACTCTTTCTTGAAATGATGTCATGACCCTTTTAATAAAAGGATTAACAAGATTAGCTGTTCTAACATTATCTCAAAAATAGAGGTTCATCAACCTTTTATTTGGTAACTGCCAACTTAAAACTCTTAAGTACAAGGGTCCATACATCACTACAAATTGTATGATATTGTAGCGTTTCACCAACCATTGTCATTGGTAACACCTTAAACTTTTTTTTTTTAATACCGGTCTACAGAACCGGTTAGATTTGTTTTATTAGAATAAAATATTATTAAATTTTACTAATTGGAGCCACCCCAATTTTTTATACTGTTCTATAGAACCTGTTTAAATTGATTTATTAGAAAAAAATATTATTAAATTTTACCGGTATATCCACCTTAAAAGTTTTCTAAACCGGTATACAGAATCAGTTTATAAACATTTCTAATAAAAAATAAAATACTATTAAATTATGTCAACAACTTAGCTATTAATTATCAGGACCCGCGTAATGCGGCGGGATTTCCAATGCTATACTTTTTTTTTTTAGTTTATCGATCCTCTCATGATATCGCTTTTGATAACGCCACATAAAGTTCATTCATCACATAACACTTCTCGAAATCCAACATTTGAGGTGTATACTCACGTCTAAAATCTTTGATAGAATGAACTAATATCTTTGTATTTTCGCATAACCACATAAAGTTGTTCATATGAAAATAAATAATCCGATAGGTAAACACCAACGTGTGAAATTGTTTCACCTTGAGCTTTATTGAGTCTCATAGAAAAGCCAAGTCGAATGAGAAATGGTCAGGAATTATTGTTTACATATTTGTAACAATCCAAAAATTTGACTTTTTATATTAAATGATTTTCTAGAGAAAATTTACTATGGATTAAATCTTATTTAAATAAATAAACGTTGAGCTATAGCGTGTGAATAGATGACTTGAATATCAAAAACAATAAGTATTTGTGTTAAAGTAAAATATATCATGTGGAAACAATTATATATATTATATATATTATTTACGAGGGACGATGATGAAAAGTAACTTTATTTTTATAATAATATATAGCTTTTTATTACTATATGTATTTAGAGTAAACTACAATTTTACCCCTTGGGGTTAGAAGCGATTGACACTCTTACCCCCTCCCAGGAAAATTTTGTTGTCTTACCACTCAACTATTGAAAAAAGCTTCAATATTACCCCCTGAGGGGTAAAACTGTAACATTAACAAAAGTGTATTTTCGTAATCTAACCCATATTTATATAGTAAACTTCAACATTACCCCCTGTGCTTTACTGAAGAAACACGGAACTAATTAAGGGGTTAATCAGTTTGATTTATGTTCCTACCATAGTGGTTAATCTTCTAATGGCTTCCTGAGCTTTGTAATGATCGTCTGAGTCCTGCAAAACAGAACACCGTTACTCGTTAAGAGGGGAATGTGGGGGTTTCCCTCTTAACCAGGCTCCGGCGTGAGAATAAGCGACTGCTTTGAGGAGATAATTGAGTATTAAGAGTGAGAGTAGAGGGAATGGAATGTTTAACCTGTGAAGTGAGGTCTCTATTTATAGCCGGAGAGGTGTAAGAGGATATGGGCTGATGGGCCTTAGGCCTGAAGGCGACAACATAGAGGATATGCTCCTTGTCTCACTGGTATCAACCGTTAGTAGCTTCTAGGAGCTTTCGGGAGTTGGCGCAATGTGATTGGAGCCACGTGTCACTGTTGTCGGCCTGGTCGCCCCTCTGCCATCAGCAGGTAAGTGGAGATCGTGGGGCAGTTGTCTCTGCCCTGTGATTGGTGCCATGTAGGCGTCCTTAAGTACTTTTTGTCTCCTGTATGTCAGACGATCGTGGAGCACGATTGAGCAGGGCCAGAAGGACGCTGATTGGCTCTTTACTTGTACCTTGTGTACTATCTGAAACAGCCTTGCGCTACTGCCCTGCGCGATTCTTGCTGGGCACGTAACTCTCTCGCGCAGGGTTTGGATGACTGAGTGCTCTTTCAGAATGCCAAGTGTTGTAATTGGAGCCTCCTATTGGCCAGACCTCGCGTCGGTTAAAACAGATTGTGCTGTAGCCCGCGCGAGGTTGCCAATAAGAAATTTGTTGAATAAGGAGTATGGTCCCGCGCGACCTTGCAGGAGGATTGCGCGGCTTTTTGGGACCATACCCCTTCAAGTCCCCCCAGTCAAGTGCTGCACCATGCGCGAGGCAAGTGGTTGGAGCTCTGGACTTAGAAAAAATAAAGTTGTAGAAAATGCTTCCTTGACTTTGGGAGATGGCGCGCGTGTAAGCTCTTGTTGGTTACTACGGCGCGGCTACCAGGTTTGGCTCCAGGTGGTTCACTGCCTTTGGGTGTAAGCGCGTAGGGTTATTAAGTCATTGTTAATACTGCGCGACCCTAGTAGCTTCTGCATGAAGTCTGTAGTAATTTTTCGGCGGGAAAACCTTCGAAATTTGAATTCTGACAAGTTGGTGAGAAATGTCATTGATGGTGACGTTTGAGTTGACCACTTACACGGATGTCATCAAGTTGTCTCTGACGGTTGGTCATTCCGTCAGAAGAGTGAGCTCCACGCGCGCGTGGTAACCGTCACTCCGGGTTTCACGCCTTACGTGTCATCTTTTGATTGGTCACGTGCGCGACGATCACGGCACGTTTACCCATCGCATTAAATGCGATGGGTATATATACCCGATGAGGAGAGAAGAAATCACTTTTCTTCTTCTGTTGTATTCTCCTTCTCTCGAATTCCTTTGAATCTTCAAACCTTTGAAGAACATAGTAGCAGATCTTCAAGTTTCTTTGAGGAATATTCAAGCTTTCTTCTTTGTCATCTATGGCTGAAGAACATCAAGAGGATAATCCCGGTGAAGAAGGCCCGTTCCTGTCCTCAAGTGGGATTTAGGGTTATTCGAACAGATCACCCGTAGTTTCCGGTTTCCACCGGAATGGGATGCCCGGTACCCCGGGCAAAATCAAACGGCTGCCGATGCACCGCCGGGGTACATCACGTTGTTTGAAGACTTCTTTCATCAAGGCAACTTCCGATTGCCAGCGACGAACTTCATGGCTCACATTCTTCAGTTTTATGGGTTCCATATTTCACAGATGAGTCCACCGGGTATGACGAGAGTTCGACATTTCGAGTTTTTATGTCGATCTCATGATATCGAGCCGACGGTTGAGAGGTTTAGGGCATTTTACCAGCTTATCCGGAATATGGGCTTCTTTTCGTTTGCCAGTCGAGGGGCTGCGAAGAAGATACTCTTGAACCCTCCTAAGAGTTTCCATGACTGGAAACCAAAATTCTTTTATATTTGCGAGGAGGTGATTCCGATCGCTATGACTTTCCGTGCATGGTCTGACCCAATTTTGAAGGAAGACCTGGCGATCCCTAAGACTGAGGCTTGGTATCAGAAGCTTACTGCGACCCCAAACCGAGTGTTTGGTGAGAACGTCTTGGTAGCGGCGCGGATGAGTGATCAGTGGCCGGCAGATAGCGAAGACGTTCCAGTTTTGATGTTCGACGATAGAGGTTAGTGATTTCCTTAGCTTCTTTGGTTTCTTCTTCCATAACTTGTGTTCATTTATATGATTTGACGTGTAGAGGTGCATCTGTATCAAGCTGCCTTTCCCACCTTTGGTGGTTCCATGGGCGCGCGCCCGCTCCAGGATGGAGAAGTGTACTGGTATGAAAAAATTAAGGATAATTTCATGTACCCTGTTGCTGATGCTTTCGCTGATCACCCTATCGCAACCGAAGGTGCGCGCGCATATACCTAAACCTCGTCCTTTGCGCGCTATGACTTCTGCTGGGAAAGAGATTGTCTATCTTTCCAGCGAGGAGTCTTTGGGATCATCAAATGGAGAGCTAAGTTCGTGGTCTAACATCTTTGCAGGTGTGTTGCGCGACTTGGGGATTGACCCTGAAGATAAAAAGAAAAAAACCTGTGAGAAAGAAGAAGGTTATCACCCTGGATCCTGAGGTGACCAGCACGGGAGCTGGGAGTAGTCGCGCGACCGATAGCACTGCTGACAAAGGGACTCTCCGCCTTCGTCAAAGTAACTTGAGAGATTACGTGATAATCAGTGATTCATTTGAAGGTTTATCGTGTATAGGCGGGAAGAAAGCTGGAGCAGGTGGGTCGAAGGGCTCAGGGAGCGCGGGTTCTCGCAACCCGGATGCTGGTACGACTCCTTCCTCTGGTGCGCATGAAAAGCTAGTCAGCAGGAAAAGAAATAGGAGTGAGACCACAACTGGTGTGTCTGCTGCGCCGCAGGCTGGTGCGGTTCCCTTGATCGGGAAGCAGAGCAACTTGCGCTCTCTTTATAAGTTCTCTCCTGGTAAGTTTTCCCTTAGTTTCTCATCATTTTGTTGTTGTCTCTATTTAATTACCAAGCTTCTACAGAGGCCAAGAAGAAGGCGCCTGAGAAGAAAGGTGTCGTAATCACATAAGCCTCTGAGCCAGCGTAGAAAAGGCCTAAGGTTACTATCAAACCTTTCCAGGCTGCTGGGGCGGAGTCTGAAAAGGATAAACAAGCTGCTGAGGTGGAGAAGGAGAAGGCTGCTGAAGAGAAGAAAAAGGCTGATGAGGAGAGTAGGAAGAAGGTGGATGAAGACAAAAGGAAGAAGGCTGAGGAGGAGAAGAGGAGGAAAGCTGATGAGGAGAAGAGGAAAAGAGCTGCTGACAAAGAGGAGAGGGAGAAAACTAAGGAGAAGGAAAAAACGGCTGCCGACAAGGCTGTTGAAATAACTCCCGCTGTTGAGGGATCGGGCTCTGGTGCTCATCGACATAAAACCGCTGCTGCAGGAGGCGCGGGTGCTGGTTTTGCGGCTGGCCAGGTTGGTGCGGGGAAACACGGCGCGCCGCCGCGCTCTCCAATAGGCCCCCGGGATACCTTGGGGGATATTTATTATAAGTCTTATATGGAAGAGAGCTGTGGTGACGCTCTGTACCAACCGCCATGGGGTTTAAAGCAGAAAGATACTTTTCTTGAGTTCGCGCCTTGCCGCGACTGGTTTCTAAATTCCATTCCTCCTGGTGAGGTTGAACGTCAAAGGGCGCGAACCCACAATGGGTTGTATCACGCCTATGTTGTTGGTGAGGCCAACACCCGTGCTGCTAACCATCAGATTGTTCGCGAGTGGCGAACCATGGTTAGGGAAAGGGAGGATTGGGAGAAATACCGCGAGCGGATATTACGGCGTGTTAGTGACTTTGAAAAGTCGAAAGCTGCTTTTGATGAGGAGATGGCAAAATTCGAAGTTGACCGGAAATCGGAGGAGTGGGGGCGTGAGGGCCTAAGGGGTAAGCTTCGAGCTGCCGAAGATCTGCTAGCGAAGGAGAAAGCAGAATGGAAGAAAATCTGTGAGAAGGACAACCAACGCGCCTTCGCAGCTCGCAATAAGATTACTGAGCTTGAAGGCAAGGTTGCTGAGCTGACGGCGAAGGTTGAGGATGCGCAGGCTGCGCAAGCTGCTAAAGAGCAGGCTGAGGTTCGCGAAACTTCTCTTTTAGTTTTTGTTTTTTGTTGGCAGAATTAACTAACTTTTATCCCTTGCAAGTTGAGCTGGCTGAGGTGAAGGTGCAGCTGTCAAGTAGGGACAAGGATTTGATGGCCAAGGACGTCGAGATCGCTGAGCTGAAGCGCCGTTTGCAAGAGCAAGTTGACAAAGGCGAGTCCTTGGAAATCGACCTTGAAGCTGAGAAGGTTAAGGCTGCCACTGCTGAAGAGGCCAAACAAAAAGCTGAGGAGGCGCGAGACATTAGCACGACTGCTCTCAATGTGGCGTAAAACAACTACTCCGAAGCTCAAGGTATAGTTGATACTTTGGTCTCTGAAGCTGAGTGGCTGCGCGGCCGAGGAATAGTTCTGGTATGATTTCTCTAAACTTTGGCTTACTTCATCAAAACCTGGTTACTTATGCGTTACGTTTGTTGTAGATGGCCAACTCCATCCTGAATGCTGGAGAGCTGGATAAGGCTGTTGCGGCCGTTATAGATGCTTCCCGGGCGGTCGGTCATCGTGGAGGCTATCTTGAATGTGCCCAGCATGCTACAGAGATGCTTGGACAGGAGTTCGACACTAGTCACTGCTCAGTGACTGATCAAGCTGAGGCTGAGCTAGCTCGCGCTGAACATGGTTATGACCATCTATCTATACTTGTGATGGATTTGGTTACTGAAACGCTGAAGCATGATGACTGGTGTCAACGGCTAAAGACTATCCTTGATCCACCAGAGACCGTCGAATTATCTGATGAAGAGGAATCTGCGGGTGATGATGGCGACGGTAAAGGTGATGGTGACGGCGACAAGCACAACGATGATGACGCCGGTGATGGCTTTGAATAGATAGTGTTGGAAGGTTTTGTGCCTTGTAATTTTTGTTTAGTTTTTTAATATAGTGTGTCAAATGAATGATGGGTTGTATGTAACCGTTGCGCGTTTGCGCTTATTTGAATATGATGTTTATGCTTATTCTGTCTCGTTACAATTATTGCACTGTTGTTAGAAACTTTGGTTAAGTTAGCGCGAATAAATGTAAGAGTAGCTCTTGTGTACGTGTGACTGCCCGGTCTCGCGCTATGTTCGCGGAGGACCTCGGAGGCATAATTCAAGAGCTCGTAATTCGCTGAAGTGTTTTCGTGCTAATCAAAAGTTTAACATGCATTTGTAACTCAAGAAGTATTATGATAAAAGAAAACATGTCGTATGCTTTCATTAATAGGGAAACAGGCGCTTAGGCCAATCGTACATTGTAGATAAGCGACATAAAGGGCGTTTAGCCAACATAGGAAGTTAAAAAGGCGCGTGGCCAACATGAGAGAAATGGCGCATGGCCTAGGGTAGTTACATATAGCACTTGCGCAATTGTTGCGCATTCCATGTGCGCGGGATGATGTGTCCATCCAGTGTGCGCAATTTGTATGCCCCTTTCCTAGCACTTCGTGAACCAAGTATGGGCCTTCCCATTTGGGTGCTAGCTTCCCGGGGCGTTCAGTGTTTTAAGCTTCGTTGTCTCGGAAAACGTATTCTCCTGGAGTGAAGGTACAAATGCGGACTCTCACATTGTAGTACCTTTCCAGTTGTGTCTTGTATTTTGCTTCTTTAATACGCGCAATCTCGCGTCTTTCTTCTAGTAGATCCAAATCGAGACGGCGCTCTGCTTCATTATCAACCGTGTTGACTGTTGTCAAGCGCGGTGAGGGGAGTCCAACTTCCGCCGGGATAACTGCTTTCGAGCCGTATACTAGGCTGAAAGGAGTTTCGCCGGTGCTTGTCTTTGGCATGGTTCGATGAGCCCACAGGATGCTAGGGAGCTCATCTACCTAGCATCTTCTCTTTGTGCCCAGTCGGGCTTTTATCCCCTCAACGATACTCTTGTTAACGCTTTCCACTTGACCGTTGCCTTGAGGGTGCGCAACGGAGGAGAAGGTAGGCTCGATCTTCATTTCCTTCATCCAATTTTGAAGGTCCTCAGAAGAAAAATTGGTACCGTTGTCTGTGACGATCTTGAGTGGGAGACCAAACCTGCAAATGATGTGCTCCAAAATAAACTTGCGCACCATCATTGCAGTGGTTGAGGCGAGAGCTTTGGCCTCCACCCACTTAGTAAAATAATCAACGGCCACGATTATGAACTTGACGGCACCAGGAGCGTCTGGGAAAGGTCCCACCATATCAATTCCCCACTGTTGGAAAGGCCAAGTAGTGGTTACAGGGATAAGGTCGTTCTTTAGGCGCAGGTTTTTGGAGAATGTCGCTGACAAGAGTCGCACTTGCGCAGCTCCTTCAGGGCGTCAACATGCATCCCAGGCCAGTAATACCCGACGTTCATAATCTCCGCGACAACCATGCGAGGTCCTGCATGGATGCCACAGACCCCCTTGTGAATCTCCCTAATCAAGTAATTCGCATCCTGGGGGTCCACGCAGTGCAGGAGTGGCCCCGGGAAGGACTTTCAGTACAAGATACCGCCGTTCATTTCGTAATGCAAAGCTTTGTGTTGAATCTTTCTTGCCTCTGCCTTGCTCTCAGGGAGTATTCCTTCTTGCAAATACTGAATTATAGGGGTCATCCAAGATGGCTGCCCTATTTCGATGACATTTACCTGGCGCAGCAGTACTGATGGATTTTTGAGTACTTCAATCCTTACATCATTTGAGAAATGTTGAAAGGAGGTTGAAGCAAGCTTGCTCAAAGCGTCAGTTGGTTTGTTTTCGGAGCGATTGATGTGGACTACCTTGTAAGATTTGAACCGTTGAAGCAACTCTCTTGCCTGCTCTAAATACAGGGCCATAACTTCGCCCTTTGCATCGTATATACCGTTAATTTGGCTGGCTATCAAGAGTGAATCAACGTGTGCTTGTAGATTTTTAGCTCCCATTTTTATGGCGAGGCGCAAGCCTGCCAAGAATGCCTCATATTCCACCTCATTGTTGGTGTTCTTGAAATCCAACTTGATAGCGTATGTAAATTCATGGTGTTCTGGGCTAACGAGGCGCAATCCAGCTCCCGCGCCGTCCTCGTTTGAGGCCCCATCAGTATACAACATCCATGTCTCATTTGTCGTTTCCTTTACGGGAGTCTCAACAATCTCGCAGTCTTTGATTTTATCAACTGGGACTTCTGTGATGAAGTCCGCTAAAACTTGACCTTTGATGGCTGGGCGCAGCCCGTACAAGATGTTGTGGCCCCCCAGCTCGATCACCCATTTTGCTAACCGCCCAGATGTTTCTGGCTTTTGCAATATCGTGTCGATATGGAAATTGGTAAGTACGGTTATGACGTGACCTGGGAAGTATCTGCGCAACCTTCTGGAGGCGTGCAGGAACGCTAATACCAATTTCTCCATTGTTGAGTATCTCGTTTCTGGATCCGTTAGCACTCTACTGACGTAATAGATAGGAGTCTGAACTCCATTTCTTTCTACAAGCAATACCGATCCCACTGCCTTGTCCGATGATGACAAGTACAAGATGAGCGGCTCTTTTTCGAATGGTGCAGTCAGGGTAGGGAGTTCGATCAAACACTCCTTCATTTGCTGAAAAGCCTTCTCTGCTTCAGGGGTCCACCTGAACTCTTGTTTCTTCACACAGTTGCGCAGAGTGCTGATAAAAGGGTAAGACTTCGCGGCGTGATTTGACAGAAAACGGTTAAGCGCGGCTAGGCGGCCGGCCAACCTTTGCATCTCTTTGATCGTTCATGGTGATGGCATTCGTTCTATTGCCTGGACCTTTTCTGGATTCACCTTAAAGCCGCCATTTGTGACTATGAAGCCTATGAATTTCCCTTCTTCCATACCAAAAGAACACTTGGCTGGATTCAATTTCATATTCACGTTGCGCAATGAGTTGAATGTTTTTTCGATGTCTTTCAACATTTGGTCCTCTTCGGGGCTTTTGATCACCAGATCATCGATGTAAACCTCGATATGCTTCCCGATATCTCCGGCGAAGGTCTTATCCATCAGGCGTTGATACGTTGCACCAGCATTTTTCAGGCCGAAAGGCATCTTTGAGTAGCAGAAGATCCCCAGATCGGCTCGAAAAGCTGTCTTGTCTTCATCTTCTAGCTTCATTTGAACTTGATGGTACCCTTTATAGCAATATAAGAAGCATTTCCATCTGTATGGCACTAGAGAGTCTATCTTTTTGTCGATCTCAGGAAAAGAGTAGCAATCTTTAGGGCATGCCTTGTTGAGATCGGTATAATCAACCCACATTCGCCATCCTCCACTAGACTTCTCTACCATCACGGGGTTCGCAACCCAACTTTGATAACGGACCTCACGCAAGATACCCGCTTTGAGTAGTTCGCATACTTGCTCATTCATTGCTTTGGTTTTGTCTGCCCCTAAGCTGCGCCTTCTTTGGACCTTCGGCTCAACAGACGGGTAGGTGTTTAAACAATGCTCGGTAATGTCGGCCGGGGTCCAGGCGAAGATATCCATATTCTTGAACAGGAGCTGCTTGAGATGCGTTCTGATGTTTGGCGAGATTGCGTGGCCTATCGTCACCGTTTGCTCCGGGTACTTGCGGTTTAACACCCATTTCTCTGGCTCGGTTGTTGAAACCTTTGCCACTTTTGTTGGGCGCATCTCTTCTGTCGCCATTACTTCTTTCTTGGCATAGATAATCGCCACCCCCGTCTTGGTTGGAAACCCTATCGCTGAGTGGGGCGTGGAAGTTACCATGTTCAGTTCGCCTTGGGTTTCTCTCCCAATCAACACATCATGCCTCGATTTGATAGGCATCACCATGAAGTTTACATTTGTTGTTCTTGAATGCTTCCCGTCAGAGAGCGTGACGGGGAAGCTGATTTGGCCTAGCGGGAAGACCATTTCGTTGCAAAATCCAGACAATGGATAATCAACTGGCTCAAGTCTCGCTTTATCATCTTCATCAAACTGATTAAAACACTGCTCATAGATGATATCAGCCGTACTCCCTGGGTCGATGAAGACATTTCATAATGGCCGATAATGCCGGTAATGACGACGGGTTGAGTGGCACGAGGGCCGCCGCGCACTACCGGAAAAATGACCTGTTGCTCTTGCCATGAGGGTTCGTAAGGGCGCTTACCTTTCTCTTTTGCGCTGTACCTTGGTCCATTGACCATATGGGTTTCTAGGCGTCTGACTTTCTTGTGATTCCCCTCATCATGGCGTTGGATCTGTCGAGTTTCTTTGCGCACGTTTTTCACCAGGTCGCTTAGCTTCCCGCTTTTTAGCGCTCTCTCAATCTCTTGACGTAAACTGAAGCAATCATCTGTCAGGTGCCCTGTATCTTTGTGGAAGTCGCAGTACAGGTTGGGGTCTTGCCCCTTCTTATTTGTCATAGGCCGTGGAGCCTTGAAATCATGATTCTCCGTCATCAGCACCTCTTTTGGTGTTTTTATGAGCGGAGTCCAGTGCTTTTCTCGGTTATCATCCCTGACTGCTTTCCGATAACCGATTCTATCAATTGTATCGCGTGCATCTTCCCTATAGCGCGGCCTCTCTTCATGGCCTCTTGATCTTCCGGATTTCCAATCGCTACTTTTGTACTTATTGCGCTTGTTGTGATTGCGCGAGTTTCCCTTGGAAAATCGGTCTTCAGTATAATAATTCTTGTTTCCGGCGAGTGACTCTTCAGTTTGCACGACTATTTTCGCGGCTTCCATGAGCTTATCCCATTCTTTGGGCATTCCATCTTTCCCAGTGCTAGTTCTGATGAGACTATCACAGCGAATGGCTTTCTTGAAGTGGCAACGCATGAGTTGTTCACTTACGCCACCGATTTCCAAGCACTCTTTGTTGAAGTGAGTGATGAAATCCTCCAAACCCTCGTTATCTCTGCGCCAGATGTCTTCTACCTCGGCTGTGTCGCGCTGGTAGCGTCTCTGTTGACTGAAGTGACTCAAAAACTGTGTCCTGAAATCCACCCATGACTTGATCTTTCCCGGAGGAAGGCTGTCGAACCAGGCACAAGCAGCCCCTGTAAGCGTTTGAATAAACATATGGCACCACATGGGCATATTCCATCCTCCCATGCAACCCACGCTTGTGAAAACTCTGACGTGATCATCGGGATCAGTCAATCCGTTAAACTTTCCAACTGTCGGAGGTAACTTCTCTCTTTTAAGCGGCGCCAGCGCGATCTTTGGAATGAACTTTGAATGTTCTACAGCTTCAGCTGGTCGATAGGCGATGCGAAAGTCTTGCTCTGCCTCTTCGGTGTACCCTACGTTTTGCCTTGGTTTGTAGTATTCATGGTTCCTTTGTAAACGATTGAAGACTGAAGATCCTTCATCGTCCTGCCAAGTTGGATCATTTGGGTCGGTATCTTCCCATTCGTTGTTCATATTGCGCCGCGTGAGCCGGTTATGAACTGGGCCCCTGTGGACGTGTGACAGATAGTCATAATAGCTTTCTGTTTCTCCCCGTGTATCGCGCGTGAAATGCACGCTTAGTCTTCTGGTAGGGGGAGGTCTATTAATTCTGCCTTGGATGTTTTGCTGTGGGGGCATCTGGCGCGCCCCCTGACTCTGTCCCTGGGGAGTAACCAAGGACGGTTCTGCCGTTAAGACTCCTTGTTGTGCGATCAGAGATTGATACGCGGCGTTAATGGTGGCAATATTCTTGGCGTACCACGAGGCTGGGGTCTCGCCCTCTAGTAGCCCTAATAGCGTCGAAACGTTCTGAGGTGGAGCTGGGTTTGACGCTCCAGCGCCATTGCTTCCTGGGGTTACTGTCTGAGTGATGCAGGTGATGCTCCCGCGCGGTCCCCTAGTATTGGTTACTTCGATTTCGCCAATTTCTTCAATGTGTTGGGGTTGGACGTTTTGATTATCCTCCCCCAACGCTACATTAGAGTTTGCTCCGAAACCAACAAACTCGGGAATGATTCCTTGACCAGCCATGATCAAAGGAAGAAAAACCAACGGAAACTCAAAAAAAGAAGATGAAAGTGATTTATAGAAAACCGGTGGGCGCCAATGAAGAAACACGGAACTAATTAAGGGATTAATTAGTTTGATTTATGTTCCTACCATAGTGGTTAATCTTCTAATGGCTTCCTGAGCTTCGTAATGATCGTCTGAGTCCTGCAAAACAGAACACCGTTACTCGTTAAGATGGGAATGTTGGGGTTTCCCTCTTAACCGGGCTCCAGAGTGAGAATAAGCGACTGCTTTGAGGAGATAATTGAGTATTAAGAGTGAGAGTAGAGGGAATGGAATGTTTAACCTGTGAAGTGAGGTCTCTATTTATAGCCGGAAAGGTGTAAGAGGATATGGGCTGATGGGCCTTGGGCCTGAAGGCGACAACATAGAGGATATGCTCCTTGTCTCACTGGTATCAACCGTTAGTGGCTTCTAGGAGCTTTCTGGAGTTGGCGCAATGTGATTGGAGCCACGTGTCACTATTGGCGGCCTGGCCGCCCCTCTGCCATCAGCAGGTAAGTGGAGATCGTGGGGCAGTTGTCTCTGCCCTGTGATTGGTGCCATGTAGGCGTCCTTAAGTACTTTTTGTCTCCTGTATGTCAGACGATCGTGGAGCACGATTGAGCAGGGCCAGAAGGACGCTGATTGGCTCTTTACTTGTACCTTGTGTACTATCTGAAACAGCCTTGCGTTGCTGCCCTGCGCGATTCTTGCTGGGCACGTAACTCTCTCGCGCAGGGTTTTGATGACTGAGTGCTCTTTCAGAATGCCAAGTGTTGTAATTGGAGCCTCCTATTGGCCAGACCTCGCGCCGGTTAAAACAGATTGTGCTGTAGCCCGCGCGAGGTTGCCAATAAGAAATTTGTTGAAAAAGGAGTATGGTCCCGCGCGACCTTGCAGGAGGATTGCACGGCTTTTTGAGACCATACCCCTTCATTTACCTAAGACGATACGTTTAAACCCTCGTTTATTAAAGTGTCTTCTTCGGCGATATTCCAACCACCGAAGAAGCGTATTCCGACACTCCAGCGATATTCCGACCCTCAGAGAAGCACCGTTTAACCTTCCATATTGTCGTCTGATCCTCTCACTCCCGTTATCTCTCTCTATCTCGTCTCTTTCTCCGTCTCTCTATCTGGTCGCTGCCGTCGGGAGCTCATCGGGAGGCAGTCTTGTCGGAGATAAGTGCTCAGGTGGAGATAAGTGCAGATGTGCTGTGAATGACTATGTGATAGCAGTTTCAGTTGGGCAATCCCAAACACCTTACAAATATCAACTCCTGTCAGATTGCTTTAATACTCGCTAATCAAACGGTTCATTAGATAAACAAACAACTACAATCTATAAAACACACACAGTTTATATTTATTTTTATACAATTAGGTGTAGCAAATTTAAATAAGCGATAGAAAAAATACAAGTATTGAAATAAAACCTACTAAATGAATAATGTACCCGACTGAACTTAAGAGCATGTTGTTCGCCGGCGAGTTGGAGGTTATCGGAAACGAAAACAAGCATGCCGCCGGAAGGAACAGTGGGCTGACAATCAATGGTGGTGGTGATGATGTGCTTGCACTGTTGGAACGGGAGTGACGTCAGGTTGGCAACGATGTTGGAAGATCCCTGAATCTTCTGACCTTCGAACGTACATATGTCTTTGAAGTTTGAATGACGCATATATGATCAGGAAGTTTATTAAGATATTGACGTGAAAATCAACAAAGCGATTCTGCTTTCGCGCGGAGTTAAGTGCTCCGGTGGTCGGAACATCACCGGAGAAGGCCGGAATTAAGTGCTCCGGTGGTCGGAACATCGCCAGAGAAGACACCATAATAAACATGGTGTAAACGTGTTTGTGTAGGTAAAACACAAGGTGTAAATGTGTTATTTACTTCTATTTTCTTATTATTATCAGGGGCAAAAAAGTCTTTTCACGTTTCAGGGGGTAATATTGCAGCGTTTTTTAGTAGTTGAGGGGTAAGACAGCAAAATTTTCCTAGGAGGGGGTAAAAGTGCCAATGCATATAACCCAGGGGTAAAATTGCAGTTTACTCTTTTATTTAATATATTATCATACTTTATTATTATATTTACTTTTAATAACAAGTTTTTTACTTTTTTTTCTTTTCTAAAACCATATATTATTTCCTTTATCATTTTTTAATATTTTTTCTTTTGTTAAAAAATATATTAATTTATCAATTAATTTGATACTTCTTTAACAATTTACGTTTATAATTTTTTTTTAAAATTAAGCACTTATTTGTGCTTGATTTTTCCCTGACATTCCGTTATAATTATAAATTTTTTTATAATATTTACTTTTAATAACATATTTTTTACTTTTTTTTCTTTCTTAAAACCATAGAATATTTCCTTTACCATTTTTTAATTTTTTTATTAGAAAATATATTAATTTATCAATTAATTTGATACTTTTTAACAATTTGCATTTATAATTTTTTTCTAAAAACTTAAGCACGTAGTTGTGCTTACTTTTTCCGTGACATTTCGTTATAAGTTTTGTTAAAAACGAAGTTGTACTCAAAATAAAGTATTTATTTGGTATTATAAAACGGTACGATAATAAACTAAACCGTTCTATGGTTTGGCAACATGTTTTATTTTCAAATCACATTTGTTTTACATTATACTTTGTTCGGTTTCGCCGCAACGCACGACGTAAAAAAACTAGTTAGATTTATATGTTACGCTGATTTATATTATGTTAAACATATATAATATAAAAATATTAAAATGTTAAATATAATAAACTATATGGAAGCCGCCCCCGCGTTGTGGCAGGGGCAAAAGCGTAAGAAATAGCATTAAAACACAACACCGCCAAAGACAACCAACACCGAATAAGTAGGCAAAACCTTAGCAAATAGCATTAATGACACACCACCGCTAGAGACAAACCAACAACAGTGTTTTTGAAACCGGATCGGACCGGCTGGTTCAACCGGAAACCAGTAAGGTCACCGGTCTGTTTTGAGAGATCAAACAGTTTTGTTCTGCTGAAAACCGGGTTCAACCTCCAACCGAGTCAACTCTTTTTCTTCATTTGGGGGAGGTTAGTACACATTAGGATGGAATACCATTAAGTTGTAATACTATGTATTTCAAATCATCATCATATATTATGTAGCATAATAAGTACTTTAAAATTGTTAAATTTTGTAGCGTGATGAAAGACGATTTGAGTTGGATCAATAATCAAGTCAAACACTTTGCAAGTAAGGATGGTGATCAATGCACAACCGTATCCTGCACCACCTACTGATCCAATCAGCAATCGCCCTTTAGTTCGTCTAGGCTTCACCATCAAACATACATATTGCAAAAAATGGCAATTTATGTTTTGTTTAAAAAAATAATAATAGCAATTTGTTTTGCTAATATTACAACAAAGTTTTTGATAAGTATTATCTTGTTCCAATTACTCAATTATTGACAAAGCCATTTTTTTACAATCAAACCAAACACCAAGTACATCCGATTACAATTTTCCAACCTCCCAAGCAAATTCATTAAAGACATGACACAAACAAAAGAAATAACAAAAACGCTAAAACCTACTGACTCAGATCTACAAATCATCACAGTCGTTGCAACATACAGAGGCTCAGATGTACATCTCCTGTCATCATCATCATCGCCAACAAAGCACTGGTGAGCATCGCCGTGGCTGCAACCGGAGTTGCCACGCCAGGTAGCAAGTCACCACAAACGACAATTAAAACAATCAACAAAGTAGGAACCACACACATGTCCATCAAAACCACAGCCAACAACCACATTGCTGGACAACAGCGAAAAAGTATATAAGCAGCATCGTCGGTGCATGACAACATATTGGCCAACAATAAGCCAAATAAAAGAGCTAAAACCACAAGAAAACATATCCAACCACAAATCCACCCATTCTGAAGAGATGTTCAAAGAGAGAAAAACAGTGGGTGGGATTGGGTATTCAAACCCAAGAGAGGTACAACTTCCTTAACAAAGAGTACAACCAATCAATGCACAAAACATAATGGATGCACATTGTATAACTCCAAGAAGCCTAAAGATGTAACAAATTAGACCCATTTGTACAGCTCATGTCATCATCATCGCCAACAAAGCGCTGTAACAAATTAGACCCATTTGTACAGCTCATGTCATCATCATCGCCAACAAAGCGCTGGTCAGTGTCACCATGGTTGCAACCGGAGTTTCCACGCCAGGTAGCAAACCACAATAATTGCCGATTAAAACCCTCAACAAAGTACTGATTAAAACCCTCACCAAAGTACTGATTAAAACCCTCAACAAAGTACTGATTAAATGTCACGCCCTGGCTTTTGCGGAAGCGTGGGTTTATTTGGTGTGACTTCTTAATACCATAGCACAATCATAACAATGCTATATGAAAATAAAACACATGATAGTCATCCATTCATTACGTTTTAAAAGTTACTACAACACTATTGTTTTAAAAGTTGACACATAAAACAAGTTGCAACCATTACATATTAAAACGTGTTCACATGACACCACAAAAGACTTGAAATAGAAACCATGGTTTAGAGACGCGTAACCCGTCCAGGCAAGGGTCACACCTCCTAAACCCGGATGACATCATTATTCATTACGCAGCTTGACATAACGCATACTCCGCCAGATCCACTAATTTCCTGAAATACATGTAGTTTGAAAAATCAACAAAAGTTGAGCGAGTTCATGCGTAAGTGAGTATGTATAAACCTTTAAAATGTCTGTATAAGTAAAAGTCCCTGGTATGTAGCAATTAAGGAAAAACTGATCACCAATGGGTTGCAAAGCCAATGGTATGTGTGAAAATGGTGCAGGAAGACTCAAACCTAGCAAATTTGTCTCCGGTATGAAGACACAGTCACCACTATGGGCCGCCCCGGCCTCACGGGTGTGGGCTCGCTACACCCAAATAGATCTATCACTCATGTCCCTTGGTCCTACAATGAGGATTAATGGCCTTAAGTGTCATGCCCACCACTCACATGATCGCGTAGTAAAAACCCTCCTTAAGCTAACCATACCATGTAAATAAATGTCTGTAATAATTGTAACATGTATTTCACCCCCGAAGTATAAAACTGAAAGCAGTTAAGAGAAAAGGGGGGACATGAACTCACAGAAGTGCGTATCTTGTAACGTCAATCTCAAACTCGATCTGCTGCGCGACGACCTACACGTACTAAAGTCTATTAGACGAACGGGCCATGCCTTGGCTTAGGGTTTAGTGTTTTGAGTTGCGTTACTATGATATTATGCGTGTCAAAATAATAAAAATTATCTTAACTTCACTTATGTCTTTAGGCAAAATAGTTAGGCAAGTATTTCGTATCCACACTTCTCAAGTATTTATGTGTGTATTTCCTTCCCAAGGATGGGGGTATTTATACATGTATTTTGTGATTTCCGAAAAATATATCTTAAGTCCCACTTAGAAAAATATATGGTGATTTATTTATCAAAAACAATATGTCCCAAAATATATATATTTCTCTAAAAAATAATACATTTTCATATTTCGTAAACAAATAATATTTACCCCAACTATGTTCGTAATCGCATTTCCCGGATTCATAAGTGTGACGACATTTTTGCTAAGTTACATTATTTTGTCCTAAATAATATAACTAGTTTCCCAAAATAATCAAATAATCACACATGCGTTTTTAATATCAAATATATATTCATCCGCTTTTATTTTTGAAAACCCACCTCCGATACTTTGGAGTTTCGTAATAAAAAAATATGGCGAAGTTTATAGTCGAAACACAAGTCATAAAATATACTTGTTAGAAAATAATTTTTCTAAGTCTTATGATTTTTAGAAAATTTCGCCAGAGTCTCCCCTAGAATGGGAGTGTCCATGCTTACTAGCATATCATTTTCTTTCCAAAATCAATCAACAAACAATCTTTTAAACAACTTTACATCACCAAAAGCAAAAATGTTGGGATTGAACCCTATCAGAGGAACAGATAATTAAAGCCAAAACTGGATCAGAGCAGTGGATCCAGAATAAGCAGATGTTTACATACAAGTCTCTCCCCTTGAAAGTGATTTCAACATCTGCTGATCTTGCAAACTGCAGACCTACAACTGCTGCTCAAGTAAAGAACTGATGCAAGACTAAAGCCCTGCTG
>JARYGA010037736.1:0-40889 GCA_030545235.1 Helianthus tuberosus | reverse complement strand
AGACAAAATAGCAGGTTTTTTTTTGAAAATCTGACATGATTTGAGATTTGGACCAAAATGGCAACAAAATGCAAACCTCAGCCAGATGTAAAAAATTTGGATTTTGGACTAAAGTGGCAAAAGTGATCAAACCTCAGGGACCATTTTGGCTATTAACTCTAATAATAAAATAATAATAATATATATAATATGTGTGTATGTTTGAAAAAAAAAATCTAGATAGTAGCTATGGATGCCTAATAGTAGTGTAATTTCAATTTCGGTTGTACTGTAATATATATGGATGCATAGTATAAAATAGAGTAAGTCGCAATGCTCGACGATTTTGATCAATATGCGTGTTGTGTGATTAATTAAATATTATCTTGTGATATTAATATGTGGTAAATGTTTAAAATTCAGATGGACAACGAAGTGAACCAGGAAAACCAGAATGACAATAACCCGAATAATGATATCCCGAACAACGATGATAATGGAAACCAAGTGGATAACAGTGCCATTCAACACATAGTGGCACAAAGGATAATAGATGCAATGCCATATATTATCAAAACAGTTAGGGAAGCAAATAATAAAAGTAACAATGGCAGTAAACGACTAACTGAACCTGAACACAGCGTAAACAATGGACCCATACTTCAAGTGCCCATTCCCAAAAGAAGAAGAACCATGTCTTATGGTTGTTCTTATAAAGAGTTCTGGTCTTGTAAACCAATGGAATTCTCGGGCAATGAAGGGGCCGTTGCAGCTCTACGCTGGATAGAAAAGACTGAGGCAGTCTTAAAAATAAGCAAGTGCGCGGAAGATGATAAGATAATGTTTGCTTCCAATCTGTTTAAGAACTCAGCCTTAGAATGGTGGAACACTATCCTCCAGTCTAGGGGAAGTAATAGGGTTTACAATATGGAATGGGAGGAATTTAAGAACATGGTGGAAAGGAAATTCTGCCCTCCCAATGAAAAAGAACAGATAGCAAATAAGTTTTTTAACCTTAGAATGACTGGAGTAGATAGTAAGGGTTATACTACGTTATTCTTTGAATATGCTAGAACAGTGCCAACCCTTGCATCACCTGAACCAGTATTAATCTCCCGTTACATCTGGGGATTAATCAGTGAGATTAGGCATGTAGTCAAGGCAGCTAGACCCCAAACCATAGAGGAAGCTGTAGAACTAGCAAACATCTTGACAAATGAGTTAGTGCGTACACGAGAAGAAGACCAGAGGAGGAACCTATCCCAAAGGTTTACCCAAGAATTTCGTTATGGAAATTCCAACCGTGGAAAAAATGTAGGTTCTACTTCTGCACCATACTGCAAGGCCTGCAAGAAGAAGCATTCAGGAAGATGCTCCACTTACTGCAATTTCTGCAAGATACCAGGACAAAAGGAAGAAGATTGTAGGAAGAAACCAAATAATGGAATGTGCTTCAACTGTGGAGAAAAATGTCATATCAAGCCGAACTTTCCGAAACTAGCTCCAGCCATGAACAACAAGACTACTAAGAATGCTCGGGCATTCGTTCTGACTACGGAAGAAGCAAAGATGATTTCAACCGTGATAGTCGGTACGTTTTTAGTTAATGATGTTTTTGCTAAAGTATTATTTGACTCTGGTGCGAACCAAAGTTTTATTAATACTTCATTTTGCAAACTTCTCAATCAACCATTAACTAAACTCCCACAAGAATGTCTAGTAGAGACAGCAAATGGAGAAACCATTAAGATTTCTGAAATCTTGCAGGGAGCAAGAATAGAATTTTTAAATGAAAAATTTATTGCAAACCTTTACCCAATGAATCTGGAAGGATTCGATGTTGTATTAGGAATGGATTGGTTGATAGCCAATAAAGCCAGTATTCTATGTGATCAAAAGTCAATTCAAGTAAATTCACCAAGGGGTGACAAGATCACAATTAAAGGAGATAAACCATCTAGATCTACAAAATTCATCTCTGTAATGAAAACAACCAGTTATGTAAGAAAAGGATCATTAGTGTATTTGATTTCCATAATCACTAACACTAAAGGAAAAGAACCGAAAGATATTCCAGTAGTATCTCAGTTTCCAGATGTGTTTCCAGAAGAATTACCAGGACTACCGCCAGACAGAGAAGTTGAATTCAGGATTCATCTACTACCAGGAACAGCACCAATTGCCAAAGCACCTTACCATTTGGCACCCGCAGAAATGCAGGAACTGAAGAAACAGTTAGACGAGTTGTTGGAGAAAGGATTTATACAACCAAGTTTATCGCCTTGGGGAGCACCAATCTTATTCGCCAAAAAGAAAGACGGGTCAATGCGTATGTGTATTGACTACCGCGAATTGAACAAAGTCACGATCAAAAATCGGTATCCATTATCGAGAATCGATGATTTGTTTGATCAATTACAAGGAGCTCGATTTTTCTCTAAAATCGATTTACGATTAGGATATCATCAATTAAAGGTACAGGAAGAGGACATTCCTAAGACCGCTTTCAGAACAAGGTATGGCCATTATGAATTTACTGTCATGCCATTTGGTTTAACCAATGCCCCAGCCACATTTATGGACATGATGAACCGAATATGTAAGCCATATTTGGATAAATTCATAATTGTCTTTATAGATGATATTCTCATTTACTCGAAGAGTAAAGAGGAACATGCAAAGCATTTGCACGCACTTCTAAGTTTATTAAGAAAAGAAAAGCTTTATGCTAAGTTTTCGAAGTGTGAGTTTTGGTTAGAACATGTACAGTTTCTTGGGCACTTAGTTAATCATGAAGGAATTCATGTGGATCCCACCAAGATCGAGGCAATTACCAAATGGAAAACCCCTGAGTCACCAACCGAGGTTAGAAGTTTCTTGGGATTGGCCGGTTATTATAGAAGATTTATTCGAGATTTTTCTAGAATAGCCATTCCCTTAACTAAGCTAACCTGTAAATATGTTAAGTTTGAATGGGGACCAAAACAAGAAGAACCCTTTAGAATTCTTAAGCAAAGATTAACCCACACACCCATACTAGCGTTACCAGAAGGAACTGAAGACTTTGTAGTCTATTGTGACGCTTCTAAGTTAGGTTATGGATGTGTGTTGATGCAACGTCAAAAGGTTATAGCCTATGCATCCAGACAACTTAAGAATCATGTAGAGAATTATTCAACCCATGATTTGGAACTAGGAGCCATAATTTTTGCCCTTAAGATTTGGAGACATTACCTTTACGGCTGTAAGTTTACCATTTTCACTGACCATAAGAGTTTAAGGTATGTTTTTGGGCAAAAGGAATTGAATATGAGACAAAGACGCTGGATGGAGATACTTAGTGACTTTGATTGTAATATCCAGTATCATGCAGGAAAGGCAAATGTAGTGGCTGATGCTTTAAGTCGAAAGTGTCATGAAAAGCCAAAAAGAGTGCGTTCTCTTAAATTAAATCTACAGATAGATTTAAATGAACGGATTAGAAAAGCACAAGAATCAGTAATCAAGGATGATACTGAAAAGTTGAAGGGAATGATTAAGGAATTAGAACAAGGAACAGATGGAATTTGGAGATTCCAAAAGAAAAGAATGTGGATACCCAAATTAGGAAACCTACGCCACCGTATATTAGAAGAAGCCCATAAGTCTAAGTATACGATGCATCCTGGAAGTGATAAAATGTATCAGGATTTAAGAAAGAATTTTTGGTGGATAGGAATGAAGAAAGATATAGCAGCTTATGTTTCTAAGTGTTTAACATGATCACAAGTAAAAGCTGAACATCAGAAACCCTCAGGTTTATTGCAGCAGTTAGAAATGCCAGTGTGGAAATGAGAATTGATAATAATGGAGTTTGTTACAAAATTACCCAAAACAAGGAAAGGTAATGATACAATTTGGGTGATTGTAGATAGGCTAACTAAGTCAGCTCATTTCCTACCAATGAAGGAAACTATTAATATGGAACAATTAGCTAAGCTGTATGTAAATGAAATAGTTTCATTACATGGAATTCCTTGATCAATTGTTTCTGATAGGGATAGCCGTTTTACCTCTCATTTTTGGACAAGTTTCCAAAAGCAATGGGAACCAAGTTGAATCTAAGCACAGCCTATCATCCTCAAACGAACGGACAAAACGAAAGGACAATTCAGACAATGGATGATATGCTTAGAGCTTGTTTAATTGATTTCAAAGGTAATTGGGACGATCACTTACCGTTAATAGAATTTTCTTACAATAACAGTTATCACACAAGTATCAATGCTGCACCATTCGAAGCACTTTATGGACGAAACTGTCGAACCCCCGTCTGTTGGGCAGAAATTGGAGAAAAACAACTATCCGGCCCTGAGATAGTACAAAAAACAACCGACAAAATTATCCAGGTCAAGGAGCGACTGAAAGCAGCACGTGATCGACAAAAGAGTTATGCTGATAACAGACGAAAGCCATTGGAATTTCAGGTAGGAGACAAAGTGTTATTGAAAGTCTCTCCTTGGAAAGTAGTGGTAAAATTCATCAAAAGGGGAAAGCTAAGCCCCAGGTATGTTGGACCTTTTGAGATTATTAAAAGAATAGGACCTGTAGCCTATCAGCTACAACTGCCAGAGGAAATGGCAGGAATGCATGATGTATTTCATGTATGTAATCTCAAGAAATGTCTAGCTGATGAATCACTGGTAGTGCCTCTTAAGGATATAGAGGTAAATGAACAATTAAAATTTATGGAAAGACCTCTACAAATCGAAGACAGGAAAGTCAAGAACCTCAAGCACAAGAGATTAGTTCTAGTCAAAGTAAAATGGGACTCCAAAAGAGGACCATAATACACATGGGAGCTTGAATCAGAAATGCAAAGGAAATATCCACACCTGTTCCAGTAGATCTCGAGGACGAGCTCTAAAACAAGGTGGGGGGGGGGATATAACAACCCTCCTCAATAATTTTCGACACCCCTAAAATATTTAAGGTGCCCCTATTTGTCTTAAATTACAACCCACTTGCGAAAACCGAGCCCAAAATACCTTACATAATTAAAAATTAAATAAAAACAAAAATAAATGGTCTCTGGCCGCCATTGATCCTTTTCAAACATATAAAAATTTGGTCGATAATAATCCCAACTTTAAAAATTCCCTTCAATAATCTCAACTTGTAAAAGTTTGGCCGCTATTGATCCTTTTCAAACATATAAAAATTTGGACTCCTTAATAGATTCAATTACACCTAGAGACTCCTTAATTGATTTAAGTGCACCTATGTTTGAAAAGGATCAATGGCGGCCAAACTTTTACAAGTTGGGATTATTGGTGGGAATTTTTAAAGTTGGGATTATTATCGGCCAACTGGTGAAACTTAGGATTATTAAAATTCAATAACCCTTAATTATATATAGATATTAATCTATAATATATAATAAAAGAAACCTATTAAGCTATCAATTTTTCTGTTTCACCGCCTCTCTCTCCTACTTAATTATAACAGTTAAATGTCATTTTAGTCCATGTGGTTTGGGCAATTTTGTCAGTTTAGTCCAAAGGTTTCATTTTTTGCATGTGGGTCCAAAAAGGTTTCACCGTTGCCATTTTAGTCCACTGGGTTAACTTCATCCATTTTTTCTGTTAACGAGAATAACAATTGGGTCATTTTATATGACCGAATTGCCATTTTAGTTAACAGAATTACATATAAAATGACCGAATTGCCCTTCTCGTTAACAGAAAAAATTGATGAAGTTAACCCAGTGGGCTAAATGGTACTAGTGAAACCTTTTTAGACCCACGGACGAAAAATGAAACATTTGGACTAAACTGGCAAAATGACCCAAACCACATGGACTAAAATGACATTTAACTCTAATTATAAATACTTAACTATTTATGATTAAAGATATTCATTATATATAGAAATTAATTAATGTGACACCCCAACCAATAGCGGAAACATCGGAGTGATACGAAAACGGGATTGCAAGAGATTTCATAACACTATTTGTGACAATATTTAATAAAATCGAAATTTCATTTCATTGCTAAATTCAAGTACATCGTTTTGAAGCAAATTCAACAACAACATAATCAAAGAATCAAAATACAACATAAGTACTAAAATTTAAAGGTGCGTTTCTCGTTTTCCTACTAGATTTCATTCATCATCATCGTCATCAATTTCCTGCAATACGTGTTAAAGTACATGTTAACACAAAAGTATTCGCGCGCATACAAGTTTGATTACTGGCATAAGTATAAACGTTTAATCGAATCCACATGGCAAAATTTAGATACTAGAACCTAACATGGCAATACTATCATGCAACTATAAATATCAACCCAAAGATTCCCGCCAGCATAATCTTATCATAGCAATGATAAGACCGATTTGTTTACTTAACATGACCTCAAGAATGTAACACTTCGCATTCTATTAAAGGATTTTTATCAACTGAAAGATCTGTGGGTGAAGTTATAATCATCGGTAATTCAC
This sequence comes from Helianthus tuberosus, assembly GCA_030545235.1. Lineage (NCBI taxonomy): Eukaryota > Viridiplantae > Streptophyta > Magnoliopsida > Asterales > Asteraceae > Helianthus > Helianthus tuberosus. The sequence goes on along the minus strand of JARYGA010037736.1, from coordinate 34,424 downwards.
ATTGTAGCTTCATAAGAAAACAACTTCATAAGAAAACGGGTGTCACGAACGAATTAACGAAAGATATTTCCGACGACATGTTCAGAAAGCCACAATTTTTATGTCAAGTAATACGTCGGTGATATATATTAGAGTAAATTGTCATTTTAGTCCCTAAGGTTTGACTAAAATTGCCATTTTAGTCTAAATAGTTTTTTTTTGCCATTTTAGTCCAAATGATTTTGTTTTCTGCCATTTTAGTCCCTGACTTTTATCATTTTTTGTCATTTTCATTGGCCACCACCATCTCCCACCTCCCACCACCCACCCCATCACAACCTTCTATCATCGCCATCACCTGGCTTTGGATTCCCAGGTATCAAAACACACACAGGCTTTGGTTTCCTCACAATCCTCCAAGACGATAGAGGTGTGCGGTTTAGAAGTCATGAACAAGTCTGGCGACTTCATTCCCATTGACCCATGGCCATACACCCTTCTTGTTAACTTTGGTGAGATGGCAACTGTATGTCTCAAACCACCTTTTAAATTTCATTCGCTCACAAGTAGGGGCTCAAGATCGTCCAGTTACCGAAATTTGTTAGATTTTTAATATAACAATGAGTTTTTTAAACAAAAACATAACTTGGACCCAATAATTGTAACATTAGAAAAAAGAACCTTACGATAAAGTTATGGTTTCACCACTCGTTGCTCTATTGCCATAAAAGCATAAAGAATGACTATTTTTGGATAATTGGTGTTTGATCTTGATTGAAGGTGTCGAACAATGGAAGATTTCTCAATGTGAAACATAGGGTGCAATGAAAAGAAATGAAGATACGGGTGCTGATTGGCCTTGGAGAGGATAAATCCTAAGCCTCCACGAATTCGAGAATTAGTTGGTCAATTACAAATTGGCGTTGGTAAGAACCATTAAAACAATTATTGAATTAAAATGAAATATGTTAAACATAGTAAAAATATATTGCACTAAACTGAAAAAGGTCAGGATTCATTGAATTCGAATTACAATGAATCCATGAAACAATTACAAATAGCATACTTAAGTCTCTAATAATACTTACTAATAGTATACCTACAAGAGTCACTGATAAAATATACATGAAATTTAGCTAAGTGAACAACTCAAAAATCAGTAGTCCTGCAATTCTTTGCAATTGGCCCGATTTGCTACTCCAACAAGACTTGTAGCTTCAACCTGGCAAGCAAAGCGACCATCCATATGAGGTTTGAGACTTGCTGCTGCTCATTCTTGACTGTATTGTTTGTGAAATTTACAATTATTGATTATGTTAAACTGTCTTTGCGTCACAAGATTGGAAGTAATGTTTTTTTTTTTTGTTATTTGAATCCTTCCAGAGTTGTAAATAATGACATTGTTATATCCAACTTTATGTTGTTGACTCTCTTGATCTTTTGAGAGAGAGCGAGAGAGAGAAGCAAAGCAAAAGCATAGTTTCATGTATTTTAATTGTATTCTATGCGTCGTGTAAATTTAGATATCTCAGGAGGTCTAAACATGCTAAATTTACTCATTTAAATCATGTAATACATGAATTTCTAACATAGTACTATTATATACTAGCAATTGTGAGGTTTGCATCTCATTTGTTGGAATTGTATTTTGTGGGTCCCTCGTGAAATAATTTTTATTTACTTACCTTTTTTGTTTAAGTTGGTGGGGTAAAAACTAAAAACGACGAAAATACCTAGTCATGTGTAGTGTGCCCTTTTAACATTCAAATTTAACTTAGTCCAAGTAAAGAACAAAATTCATCATAAATCTGAAGTATGAATGATAAATCCGTATAAGTAAAAAAGATGAAGTACAAAACTTGCAATTGCTTACATTTGCGTCCTTGCCTCCGAAGCTGTCATGCACAGTAATCTCTCGATGTTGAAGAACCATAACCTTGTTTTCAGTAGGATTGATTTTGCATTTCAAAAGAGGGTTGCGGTGCAACTTGTTGCTCGTTTAACTGCCAATCTATTGTAAATTTATAATGGTTTATCATAATCAACTAACATAAATGTAGGTAAAATAAGTTATAGAGCTTTTCAAATCACTTTTTGTTCACGGCTTTCTCATCGGAAAATGATCCTTCAATTTTTGGCTCGATTTGGTTTGTAATCAAGCCAAGAACGAACAAATGACAAATATACGATTGTACTTTTATCATACCATTCTATGGTTTGTGTTGTTTATACACATGAGAAAAATGTCCGGATAATCCTTGTGGTTTGTCAATATTTCACCTTTATCCCCAACGTTTTGAAATTACATTTTTATTTCTTATGGTTTGGTCAGTTGTTACTTGGATAGTCCCCTAACTAGATGATCATTAAGTCTTTCAGTTAAGTATGTGTAACATGACCTAAATATCCTTGTATTTAAAAAATGGGTCAAGTTATTCTACAAAGGCTTCTAATTGTAAGAAGTGTAAGAAGGATTTATAGAGTGACAAATAAACTCTCAAACACAAGAAACAGTAACTCTGAATGTTCTAGATGATCTGCATATCATCAACTAGATGATCTGCGTCTATCGATGGTCAAATACGACACAAATAAACTCTCAAACACAAGAAACAGTAACTCTGAATGTTCTAGAGAGAGAGATAGTGCAGAGGAACGGCAGAGACTTCGATGTGTTGGTTGATTGAGTCCGTAAATCCAAAGCAGCCCTCCTTTATAAAAGACTGGGCAGCATCAACCCTAAGCCCAAAAAGCAGCCCATCTCTAAACTTTATGAAAATCGGCCCATCTTCACTTAAGCGAGACCAACGAGCCCAAATACATGAAACAATAATAAAACAGAATTAACACATATTGAATTGAATAAAATAAAGGAACCAGAATATATTTCAACAACCCCCCCCCCCCTAATTCAATATGCAAAACAATTAAAAAGATCCAAGTGTTTACAAACCTTTTCATGAGCTTGAACAAACAATCCTTTTGTAAAGACATCTGCAGTTTGATTTTCAGAAGTAACACCAACGGTCTTAATAACCCCCTTTGAAATCTTTCTCTTAAAAAGAAGAGATCCATCTCAAAATGCTTGGTACGTTCGTGGAAAACAGGGTTAGTAGCAATGGATATAGCTGTTGTATAGTCACAAAATAAAGAGACCGGAAGTTTAATATCAACTTTAAGTTCTTTTAAAACATTAAGAAGCCAAAGTATTTCACATGTCGCAGCACACATCGCCTTATATTCTAAGAAAATACAAAAACGAGTGACATACTTCCTAGAGTTAACACATTTACCCCAGTCATAATCCGTAAAGGCTTTAATATCTAAAGAAGCCCCCCTTTTTAAATAGAATACCGTTTCTAGGAGACCCCTTAAGATACCTTAAGAGTCTCAAAGCAATTTTAAAATTAGCATTAGTAGGACTATGCATATATTGACTTTGATAGGGCACAGAATAGGCAATATCAGGCCTTGTGTGTGAAAGATATATTAATTTTCCCACTAACTTTTGATAAACAGAGATATCCAGTAACACTTGATTATCTTGTTCACATAAATGAGTTAAAACATGATTTGCTTCAATAGGACTATTCACAGGTTTACGCCCAGTCAAACCAAACTCAGCAAGTAAGTCAAGACAATATTTTCTTTGAGACAAACACAAACCATCTTTGGTTTTTAACACTTCAATCCCAAGAAAATATTTTAACATTCCCAATTTTTTTATTAAAAACTTAGATTTAAGGAGAGATTTTATTTTAGCAACTTCAGTTGAACAACTACCGGTTATGATAATATCATCCACATAAACAAGTAAAATAATAAACACGGATTTACTTGTTTTAACAAACATGGAATGGTCACACTTACTTTGTTCGAAACCAGGTTCAAGTAACACATTAACAAGCTTCTCATTCCACATTCTAGGAGCTTGTTTAAGACCATAAAGAGATTTCCTAAGTCTACAAACCTTATTTTCATGGTTGAAACCATAACCATCAGGAAGAGTCATATAGACTTCTTCATTCAAATTTCCATATAAAAAAGCGTTATTTATATCAAGTTGATTTAATCCCAACCATTATTAACGGCAATAGTTAGGACACATCTGACATTGACCATTTTCACAACAGGTGAAAATGTTTCAAAAAAATCTATCCCCTCCTTTTGACTAAAGCACTTAGCCACAAGCCTAGCAATATACCTTTATATCTAACCTAAGGCTTTATACTTAATTTTGTATATCCATTTACAACCTCTAGCTTTCCTATTAGGAGGCAAATCAACGATTTCCCAAGTATCATTTCTGTGTAACGCTTCTAATTCATCATTCATAGCCTCAACCCAGTTCTTATCAGACTTCGCCTCAAAAAAGTTTTTAGGCTCGGAACTTTTGTTCAGCACAGAAGCAAAACAAAGATTACATGGATCTAAATTAGCATAGTTTATCACCTTTTCAAGACCATATTTAACTTTACCATCAACAATATATTCATCAAGTTTAGAAGGAAATTTGGTATTTCTGGAAGACCTTCTAGGAACAGTATTAGTTTGACCCACATTATCTCCCTCAGAGTTATTAGAAATATCCTCAACTTCATTACCATGCTCAGCCCGGTCCATATGTTCATCAGTGACACTTGGTTGCTGAGAATCAGCCTTACCTAAAGTATCACTAGATTCAACATTGAACTACTGAGACCCATGATCAGAAATAGGATTATTTATGATTTCATCATCGGGAGTAGGGCCAACTTTGGGACAAGGAGTACTAACAGAATCATACAAATCAAAGAAATTAAGAGTATTAACATTCGGAGTAAGATCATGATCAGGCAAAGTTATTTTCTCTTTAAAAGGAAACATAGTTTCATAAAACCTAACATCCCTAGAGAAATACATCACCCTATGATCAAGACTCCAAAGTTTATAACCTTTCTTTTCTTTTGAATAACCTATTAGTGTTGGGATTGAACCCTACCAAAGGAACAGTTGATTAAAGCCAAAAATGAATCAGAGCAGTGGATCCAGAATAAGCAGATGTTTGTATTCAATTCTCTCCCCTTGAAAGTGGCTAAACAACTGATGACCTCTATCTACTGCTCATCTACAACAACTGTCCTTCAACAACTACTGATGATTAAAGAACTGTTGAAGATTAACACTGATGCTCAATCTACTGATATGGGTCAAGCACTGTTGAAGACATAAAGTACTGATGGAGTCACAACAGTGGAATGGGAAGCAGTAGTTTGTTTATTCATTATATTGTAATGTAATCAGTAGTTAGCAAACAGTGTTTGTATTAGATCAGTAGTTACAGGTTGTTAGGAAGTTAGATGTCACTTTCATGGTGACGTCAACCAAGATGCTTCAGTGGTTTGTTCGTCCCTATAAATAGAACAGTACCCTGTACTGTTCTATTAGCTCTTTCATCACTTGTCATTCTGCATGAACAATCCATTGTGAGCTCAGGCTGAGGGGGAGTTTGTGATACATGCAATTGTAATTGAAGTTTGAAATAAATTGAATCATTCGGTTCAATGATAAACTTGTGTGTTGAAAGCATTTCCCCTGTTTGATTATGTATGAAAGTTTGTTTCCATTTACATTCCGCTGCATTTACTTGTTCATCCTCTTAATTCTCAAACGAAAACACAATCATAAGAAACTAAGATCCTAACAATTGGTATCAGAGCTCGGACAGTCAAATTTGATCTAACAGTCATTTTGACATAAATAGTTCAGCTATAATCGTTGGTACTGTTAAATTGTTCGTTTCATTGAAAAACAGAGTAAGGGTTAATTATGATCAAAGTTGATTAACCAGTGCCTATAAAACAACCAGGATGACGTCACAATCACAAGATATGAACAATAACATCGGTTATCTATTCAAACCACCCATGTTGAAGCGAAATGAGTACAACATCTGGCAGAGAAGGATGGGTCACATCCTTGATCAACAGAATACCGGATGTTGGAAGTCGGTTATCTTTGGACCACATGTTCCAATGGCGCCGAGTGCTGAGGATCCAAGTAAGTACGAACCTAAGAAGGTTGAGAACTATACTGAACTGGATTATCAGAAATTTGAATTGGATGCCAAGGCATTTAGCATTGTTGCTTCTACATTACCCAATGAAATCTATGCTGGACTGTTACACTGTAACAGTGCCAAGGAATTGTGGGATGCACTGAAGGAACAGTTTGGGGGAACTGAAGAAGTTATTGAAAACAACAGGGAAATTTTGAACCAACAGTATGAAACCTTTTGTCACATCAAGGGTGAAACATTAACTCAACAGTTTGAGCGATTTAGCTGTCTCATAAGTGAACTTAAGCTTGTTAAAACTGAATTTCCAAAATCAACTATTAACAGTAGGTTTTTAAGATCACTTCTAGAAAAATGGGACACTATAGCTTTTGTGACCAGAAACTCTGTTGAGTTCAAAGATCTGACACTGACCCAACTTCATGGTAGACTGCTGACCTATGAAAGGGAGTTAAACCAGAAAAAGAAGTTGCAAGAGTCTGGCAAAGTTGCAGATGACTACTCATTTGGCAACACAGCTCTTCTGGGTCAGGAAGAATCTGGAAGCAGTAAGGATCAGAGTTATGATCATTTTATTGACATAACTGCTGGTGCAAATTTCAACTCTGATCCTCACTCATCCAACTTTGCTTTCATAGCAAATGGAGAAAGCCAGAACTTTGATAATCTGTGTTTTGAACTCAATGACTTACAGCATTTTGATCCAACTGACCTTGAAGAAATGGACATTTTTGCATCAATTCGCGTTGCTAAGTGTAAGAACTAGCAAGTTTTACTAAAGGACAGGGAGAAAATTCTCAGGGTTACATGGGAATTTAAAAGTAGGGTTGGATAAATCCAAGATCAAGTGCTATAAGTGCAATAGGCTAGGTCATTTTGTTAGGGAATGCAGGAGTCAAACCACTTGTCCAATTATCACTCATCCCAGCTCAAACCCTAGACCACAAAACAACCAAAGCACTGTGCACTATGCCCAATATACCCCTGCAGCCCATGTTAACACTGCCCACTATGCACATGCTGCAACCCCAGTCCCTGTGCATTATGTTCAAACCACTGTTCCCCAAATTCAGTATGTCCAAGCCCCTGCTCCCCAGGTTCAGGTGCAACAAGTTGCACCTCAACAAACTGCACCAACAGTGGTTCAACCAGACCAACAAAGCTTTTTCACACAAGGGCTGGTTGACTGGAGCAGTTTACCTGAGGAGTTAGGAGATGAAAATTTTGCACTGTATGCTCAAAGCACTGTTTCTGGTAATGATATCTGTTTTGTAGCTTTGGAGACCATACAGGAGGGGCTGGAAGCTGAAGAAGAACATTCAAGTGCTAAAACAGTGGACAAAATTGCTGAAGCAGTGGTTACTACTGTTGCTGATGAAGTACTGTTGGGAGAAAGTTCAAAACCCATGTTGGAACCACTGTCCGACCCCTGGTCCAAAGAAGAAGAAGAAAGAGAAAAGAAAGAAGGTGAAAAGGAAGAGAGGGCTGATGAAGGAAATGATCATACATGTGATTGTGCCATGATGGCTGCATCCAAGGTATCACCTCAGGTTCTTCAAAATCCGTGTTCAGACAAATGCATTATAGCATTTGCTAACATTAAAAAGGTGAAGGAAAAACCTTAGGGATAAGTTGTTAAATTCTGAAGTTCAATTTGAAAAGTCATTAAAAGAACTGAAAAACAAGTTGAGTGAAAAAGAAAGTGAAATTTGCAGCATCAAACAAGAGCATAGCATAACCAAGGACCAACTCCAAACAATGATAGAAAAATATCAGGTTTGCAAAAAGGAGTTGGAAGCCACCCAAATCACTTGTGAAAATTGGGTGGAATCCTGTAAAGGTTATGAGATTATGCTTGAAAAACAACTTGAAAGTAATGTAAAATTTGGCATTGGGTTTAGAAAAAATGACCAAGTTGAAAACAATGCTACAAATCAAGCTGGTTCTGTTGAAATCATACCAACCAACAAGAATGGCCAAGAAGTTAAAATAACTGACAAACTTGGTAACAAAATCACTTTGGAAAGATCTGTGGGGTCCTCAACTTTTGAGGAAATTGAGAAATACCAATTTAAACCCACATGGTCTGATGAGTGTGACATTCTTGAAAACTTCAAGCCCATGGACTTCACAACCACTGATGGTGTGAAAGCTCCCAAAGCAAAAGTCATTCCTCTTAAAGACATCCCAACAGTAGTTCAAAACTCTGTTGCAAAGGAGTCTGAGAAGAAGAAAAGAAAAGAAAAAGTTAAAAACATGTTTTATGATTTCTGTGAAAAGAAGAATCATCTAACAAAATATTGTTTTCATTTCAAAGCATATGATATCAACAAAACAAGTGTTATTGAGCCTGCTAAAAGTTGCACCATCTGTGGTAAATCAAACCACAAAACTCAGGAATGTGTGTATCTCAAATCCTTTGATGTAAAAAGGAATGAGTACACTGCAAAAACATCCTTGAGTTCATCAAACCCATCTGTCAAATTCACCAAGAATCAACCACTGTTTGTGCTAGTTCAAACAGTTGTTACAAAACAGCTGAACCAAACCTCTGTTAAAAGAGATGTTCAGGTGACTGATGCACCCCCTGCCAACCAATACATAAGAGGTAAGGGACAACCACCATACCAAAGGATCCCACATGTTTATGAGGTTTACAAAAATCCGTCTAAACCAAGAGTGAACAGGCATCCTTTTGGGTACCAGCAGATAATTAGACAAGACCCCCAACAGTGGTTAGAGAAAAACAGTTCCAAAACTGTCCAAACCCCTGAGCTAACCACTGTCCATCCACCTGAACTTAACCCAGACACTGTTGAGACCCCATTCAAAGCCTTATTGGCTTTGGAGACCCTAATGAACTAACCTTTTACTTGATGTGCAGGGAGCTTCTGCATGCTTAGATAGTCTTTGGTATGTAGATAGTGGAGGCTCCAGGCACATGACAGGATGTAGAGCCCTACTCAAAGATTTCAAAACTCATGGAGGGGGTGATATATCCTTTAGTAATAATAGTAAAGGGAAGGTTATGGGGTCTGGTACAGTGCAGTCTGGTAATGTTAAGTTTGAAAATGTCAATCTGATAAACAATCTAAAATTCAATCTCCTAAGTGTCTCACAAATGAGTGATAAGTGCTATGGCTCATTCTTTACAAAGGAGTGTTGTAGGATTGTTGGACCAGAAATGGTTGAAAAGATTGAAGAAATAATAAAAAATGGGAAAACCCAACTTGTTGCTCAAAGGAGTGGCAATGTTTATGTAGTTGATATGTCAAAAGAGAGCCCCAGGACTGATGCATGTCTGTTCTCAGCTGCCTCTAACAAAGAGACAGAATTATGGCACAGGAGATTGGGGCACACAAATCTCAAGACAATCACTGCTTTATCAAAACAGGGGTTAGTAAGAGGTTTACCTCAAAAACTGTTCACCTGTCCTGAGCATTGTGTTTCCTGCCTAAAAGGAAAACAACATAAAAGCTCCTATAAATCCATTGAAGAGTCCAAAACAACCAAATGCTTGCAAATGCTTCACATGGATCTGTTTGGCCCAGTTAAAGTCATGAGTCTTAGAAAGAAAAGATATTGTTTGGTTATTGTTGATGACTTTTCTAGGTTTACATGGACTTAGGTGGTGTTTATTTTTTTGCTAGAAGCACTTCAGAACCTCTTATGTCTGCGCCACGCAGACCACGCGCAGACATAAGGGTCTGCAGCTTGTTTGTTTTCTCGCAGACCTTTCATTAAAAAAGGTCTGCGAGACCTCTGCTTCAAACAGACATGAACCCATGTCTTCTAAGCTCTGCACAACCTCTTCTCCCTCTTCTCCCTCCACTCCAGCAGACACCACCACATCCTCTGCCACCACCTCCACTCCGCCACCACCTCCCACCCTCACCTGCCGCCACCTCCACTTTGCCACCACCTCCACTCCGACACCACACCCTCATCTGAACCAAAAAAAAATCCCCAAATCTCTTAACAAACGAAAAAAATCCCCAAATCATTAAACATAATAAACACATAAACCCTAACCTGAAGATTCGATTTCGAAAACCGGTGGTGGATGTGGTGTAGTGGTGACGGTGGTGGCGGTGGTGGTAGATGAAGGCAAATAAAACCCCCAAATCGAAACCCTCCTTCCCGTTCATCTCCTCCCTTGATCTCTCTCTCCTCCCTCGATCTCTCTCCCTCGATCCTTCCGGTAACGGTGGTGGCAGTGGGTTTTCGGTGGTGGTGGTGGTTGCGACGGGGGTGGGTGGTTGTGGTGGTGGTGGTGTTTGCGACGGGGGTGGGTGTTCGGTGGTGGTGGTGGTTGCGACGGTTGTGGTGGTGGTGGTAGATGAGGTGGTGGCGGTGGTTGTGGTGGTGGTGGTAGATGAAAGGCAGATAGAGAGAGAGATGAGGTGTTGTGTGTGTTTCTGTGTGTGTTTGTGTGTGAGAAGAGAAGAGAAGAGAAGAGAAGAGAAGGGTTATATGTAAAACAAACACTCTTCTCCTTGCAGACTGCAGACCTTTGGTCTACCTCTTCTCCTGCAGATGCCTGCAGATGTGGTCCGCAGACTGCAGACCTTTTCCTGCAGAAAAAACAAACAACACCTTACTTTTTACACTCCAAAGATGAGACTGCAGGCATTCTGCAAGACTTTGTTACACAGGTTGAAAAGCAGTTTGACTTGCCAGTAAAAATCTTCAGGAGTGACAATGGAACAGAGTTCAGAAATAAGGAGTTGGATGATTTCTGTGTGTCAAAAGGAATTGTAAGGTAGTACAGCATTCCAAGAACACCAGAACAAAATGAGGTTGCTGAGAGAAAGAATAGGACATTGATTGAGGCTGCCAGAACCATGCTTGCTGATTCAGGTTTGCCACTAACTTTCTGGGCAGAAGCAGTAAACACTGCTTGCTATGTCCAGAACAGAGTTTTAATCAACCCCAGGCATCAAAAGACTGCCTATGAACTGCTGTATAAAATAAAACCACTGATCTCATATTTCAAAGTTTTTGGCTGCCCATGTTTCATTTTAAACCTAAAAGATTCTATCTCAAATTTTGCAGCCAAAATTGATTGTGGTTACCATTTGGGATATTCATCCACTGCTAAGGCCAACAAAGTGTTTAACACAAGGACCAAAACAGTGGAAGAGACTTTGAATGTGAAGTTCAATGAACTTTCATCAATGAAAATCCTAGCAAATCCTGCAGAATTATTTGATCTTGATAAATTCACATTTGAAAATGTTTCTGTCAAGACTAACAATGTAGGTCCATCAGAAAATACTCCATCAGACTATGGATATGAAGTCATCATTCCACAACAAAAGTCTGTTTCAATTGGAAGAGCAGCAGATGTTCAAAATAGCTATCAAAGCTCAACCACTGCTACCTCAACAGTTGTAGACCAAAGTAGCCCCTCATCATCAACCACTGTTGACAAAAGCCATCAAACAGTGGATAAAAGTCAACATGTTTTCACACCTGTTCCTCCTATTCCTCCACCTCCATTTGAAGCCACTACTGGATCATCAAAGTCACCAGCAGTGGTTAGCTCAAATGATTCACATCTGCAGCCTTCACCATTAAATGCCATTGTTCCATACAAAGGAGATCTATTCTTCTTGAAATCTCATCCACCTGACCAAATCATTGGCAACATCAGTGAAGGGGTGCTAACAAGAAGCCAATCCCAAAACATTTGTCTTTTTGCTGGTTTCCTATCTCTCCATCAGCCAGTCAAGTACCAAGAGGCACTAAAAGACAACAGCTGGGTAGAAGCCATGCAAGAGGAGCTCCAACAGTTTAGAAGACAACAAGTTTGGGAGCTTGTACCACTGCCAGAGGGTGTGAGTCCTATTGGCACAAAGTGGGTATTCAAAAATAAAACTGATGAAAGGGTATTGTTGTCAAGAATAATGCTAGGCTTGTGGTTCAAGGGTTCAGACAGGAAGAGGGCATTGACTATGATGAAAAGTTTGCCCCTGTAGCAAGATTAGAAGCTATCAGATTATTCCTGGCCTTTGCTGTCAACCATAACATAAAGGTGTACCAAATGGATATTAAATGTGCATTCCTCTATGGTAAGATTTAAGAACAGGTATATGTGTGTCAACCTCCAGGCTTTGAGGATCCATTTAATCCAAATCATGTCTACAAGCTAAATAAAACTTTTTATAGCCTGAAACAAGCACCAAGAGCCTGGTATGAAACTCTTTCCACCTTTCTACTTACCATTGGTTTCACAAGAGGTAAAATAGACAAAACACTGTTTTTAAAATGGAGAGGGAAGGACTTGATGATTGTCTAGATTTATGTGGATGACATCATTTTTGGAAGCACATGTAACAAAATGTGTGAAGAGTTCAGAAAACTCATGACAGTTGAGTTTGAGATGAGTGCAGTGGGTGAACTCCAGTGCTTTCTTGGTCTCCAAGTAAGGCAACTGCAAATTGGCACTTTTATCCATCAAGGCAAATATGCCAAAGAACTTTTAAAAAAATTTGAGATGGATGATTGTAAGCCATGCAGTACACCCATTGCACCCACAAAAATAGTCATGTCTGATGAAAAGGATGATTTGGTTGATCAAACTCTATATAGAAGCATGATTGGTTCTTTATTGTACCTAACTGCATCTAGGCCAGACATCATGTTTGCAACATGTGTTTGTGCAAGATCCCAATCAGCCCCTAGAAAGTCAAACCTTATTGTTGTAAAAAGGATATTCAGATACCTAAAAGGAGCTCCCACACTTGGTATCTGGTATCCAGCTGATGGAAATATCAAGCTTTCAGGTTTCTCAGATAGTGACTTTGCTGGATGTGACAAAACAAGGAAGTCCACTTCAGGAGGGTGCCAATTCCTAGGCAGTTGTCTAGTGTCTTGGCAAAGCAAAAAGCAAGCAGTTGTTTCCACATCCACTGCTGAGGCAGAATATATAGCTGCTGCAAGCTGTACAGCCCAACTGTTATGGCTTCAAAACCAACTGCTGGATTTTGGTATCACTGCCCTAAAGACACCTCTCATGTTGGACAGTCAGGCAGCAGAAAATATCATTATAAATCCAGTATCCCATTCAACCACCAAGCATATTGATATCTGACATCACTTTGTGAGGGATTGTTATGAAAAAGGTTTGATTTCTCTGCACCATGTACCAACCAAAGATCTGCTGGCAGATGTGCTAACAAAAGCATTAGACACATCCATCTTTGAAAGCTTGATCTCTAGGATTGGCATGCTGAACATGGAATAACAAGCAAAATCTTGTTTTTCTATGAATAAAAGCATTAAAATGTTTTCAGAAAATCAAAATTCCATCCTTAAAAATAGCTAAAAATAAAATTTTCATCAAATCCTTAAAAGTCTGCCATAACCACTGTTTTTGGTTCAAACATCTGTTTTGATAATATTGTCCACTGCTGAAAGTCAACCACTGTTTTCTCATTTCCTTGTTAATCACTGTTGTTCAAAAATCAGTGTTTTAACCCACTGATAGGCTATCCACTGATAGTTGAAAATCAGCCACTATTCTCATTATAACCGTTGCAACCATGATACTTGTTCCATCAGTGGTTCCCTTAACAACTGTCTTCCATTCATTATCAGTGGTTGACACGTAGACAGTACTTTTTGGTCAGATCTTTTGTAACCGCTGCCACGTCAGCATTCACTTTTTCCCTTTATAAAACCCTGATCAAAACCCCAAACAGGGTTTTCACTATCGAATCGAATTCAAAATTCCTTTCTCAAAGCAGTTACCATCCATTTCTCTCAAATCATTCATCATCTTCTTCTTCTCGCACACATACTCAAATCACCATGGAAATTCCTTTCAAAGCTCCTCACAATTACTTGGGTCTATTGACAAAACCAAGTCACCCCGAAATCTCCGATTCCATCATTGATGCTCTTTTATCTTCAAAGTACAAAACTTTGTTGATTTCTGATGCTCTGGTTTACTTGGCAACCCAGCGAGAATTTTGGAAAAATGCGACACTTGAATCTCAAGATAAAACGCCCATAGCCATCAATTCCTCGATAAAGGGTGTACCAGTTAAAATTACACCACAAACTCTGTCAGAAGTTTTTGAACTGGATGATCTTCAAGGTAAAACTTCTTTTCCTAAAATAGAGTATCAAACAAATTTTTTAGAAAGAGGGTATGCTGAGGAAATGAAAAAAGACACTTTGCAAAAAGGCAGTTTTCCTCCTGCCACAAGGTTTTTGTTTCATACCCTTCTAATGTGTGTTTCCAATAAGACCACTGCTTTCAATGAAATTCCATTGAAGATCCAATACCTGGGTTATGCTATCTTACATGGGGAAAACTTTAACTACTCCCAGGAAATCTTCGATGATTTGGTCAAAAATGTTAATAAAAATCATTTTTACTGTTTCCAAGGTTCTTAAGCTTTTATTTTCAAAAGAAATTTGCAAAGGATAATGCTCATGTGCTTATCCAAGGTGAACCTTGTCAAATAAATGGCCTTACACCTGAAACATTTACAAGGTTATCAAAAGTGTCCAAAACACAAGCAGAGGCTCCTTAGCAGACTTTAGCAGCTACCACTGCTCCTCAGGTACCTGCTGCTGAGCCCACTGCTTAAGGTGATCACAGCAGCAAAACAACTGATGTGAAACCCACACCTAAATCAACCAAAAGACCAAAACAAAAGAAAACACAAAAGCCCCCCAAACCTACAAAAAAGGCAACTCTGGAAGATGAGATCCCAGAGCAACTGCCAGTGACAACACAAAAGTCACCAGAAACTACTGTTGCTACTTCCTCACAGCAGTTGGTAGAAAGATCTCAACCTGAGCCTCAAACTCCTCCTGCTTCTTCTAAAAAAGAACAGGTTGTAAGAACAGGGATACCAAATTATGATGCTCTAGAATCACTTGATTCTATCATCCACAGCCCACTGCCCGGGGCAAATTCTCTTTCCACTCCCATACTCACTGCCATAATTCCACCATCCATAATGCCTCTATTGGATGCAGTTGATTTAGCCCAGACAAAAATCAGTTCATCTCAATCACCTGTCAATGAGATTATGCCACAACAAGTGACTGAGTCTGGTGTCTCAATCTTTGTTAACCCACCAATAGCTGAGGAGGTTACACTACAGGAAGTACAAGTACCTCCTGTCAGTAGTTCAAGTGGAGCAACTACTACAAGTGTTGAACCCACTGGTTTACACTTGGGCAGTAGTTTCATCAGTCAGACTCCCTTGAAGGCAATTTCTTCATTGGGGACCAGGGTGCTTCCAGTATTCACTGGTTCACTAAAACTGATCACCCCTACAGAAGAAAGAAGTCCCCAGTACCAAGACAAAGGGGCATCATTAGATGACTTTTGGGACAATTTCCCTAAGTCAACCACTGATAAAACCACTGCCAGTGGGAAATCAGATGATCCCATTAACTTGGGTGATGGTTTAATGTACAAGAAATTGACGGAGAGGGTTGACAAATTGGACACATCTGTTGCAGACATAAAGTCAATGCTGCAACAGTTGTTACAACAACAAAAGGCCACACCCACTGCTGCACCAGCTGCAACATCTGCTCCATCATCTGCTCCTACTCCCACTGAGCTTTGGAGTCTATTTCAACCCCTGCTTCACCAACAAAGGGTATATGCTGATCAACAACATGAAATACAAGTTCAAAAGATCAGAAATATGATGGAAGCTAGGTTCATGGATACACAAGCTAACATAAAGGCAATCAAGGCCCATTTGCTGAAAACCACTGGTTTTGCTCCTCCTCATCCTATAATTTTTGTTGATAATCCACCATCAGCTGATGCTAAAAAAGGGGGAGAAAATGAAGCAGCTAAAGAAAAAGGGATATGAAGATGGGTTGTACATTGCACCAAATAAATCAAGTATGCTTGCAGACATCCCTAAACCAGATGGGTCTAAAAAGGTTGATGTAACCTTAAATGCCTTAGCTGATGAAAATATAAGGCTGAAAAAGGATATGGAGGCAAAGGGCAAGTCAAGGTTTGAGCAGGAAAAGAAAGTTTTTATGGAGATGGAAGTTCAGGGTATTCCTGAGCCAAAGGATGATCAAGAACAACTTCCTAAGCCACATAGAAAGCAGCCCACTAGAAAAGTGAGGCAACCCAAAACCACACCTTCCAGACTCACAAAACATGCCTCTCAAACTCCCAAAAACTCCTCTCATCAAACCTCCAAACCAACAGCTGTTGAAACACCTGTTGTATCAACAACTGTTGGCACTTCAGTGGTTTCAGCAGTTGTTAACCAAACAACCACCACTTCAACACACACTACAACCTCTGCTCCCACTTCAACCACTGCCCCACCAAAAATATCATCACCACCAAAACAGCCTCCTGCCAAAAAGCAGAAGACAGCTGATGACACATCATCAGTTGTAATGACAACAGTGGTTGAAACACCAGTTTTTTCAACAGCTGTTAGTCAGCCACCTTCCACTTCAATCACCACCACTCAAATCACCACCACTCAACCCACCAAAACACCACCAACCTCTCCTAAACCAAAAAGGAGAAGGTTAATCTTGGAAGATGATGATTCTTCACCACCTCTAACTTCTTCACAACCACTGACCCTTGTTACAATCCCTAACCCTGTTCCACTCTCTTCAGCACAAGCCTTTAATCCAATCACTGCCATTACTTATGCAGGTGTCCAGTATCCTTTAGAGCTTATAGCAGTTAGAGAAGAGATCAAATCTTTCTACTCTAAAGATGACCCTGCTAAAAGGAATTTGCCATCTCTTCAAGGATATCCTAGGCCCAACAATATAGAAGAATATTTGAAGCTAAAGGCTCAATAGGCAGAGGATATCTCTAAAAGAAACTCACAAGGAAAATCTGACAAGGAGATTCAAAGATACTATCAATTCCTGCTCACACAAGTCAGAACTTTGGAGCAATTTTCAAAAGACTTGTGTCAGAAGCTTTCAGAAAGAGATGATGAAACTTTAAGAAAAGATTACATTGAGCACATTATGGCATTCAAGAGATACAAGGGAGAAAAGGCTCAATATAAAGAATGGACAGTTGGTGAGCTCAAAGAGGAGTTAGAAAGAATTGAAAAGATGAATAAAGAAAAAATAAGACATTCCTCCTATTTGGTCCAAGTACAAGAAGAATGTACCTGAAAAGACCTTAAGGATGAAGAGAATGAAAGAAGAGCCGATTACAACAGATTTTGGGTCAAGGAATCAAGTGACAAGGTGGTCAGAGGATAAAGTGATAGCCTCTTATCAAAAGCTGGAAGAATTAAGAAAGAAAAATCCTAATGTTTCTCAAAAGCATGTTTACCTTGAAACAGAGGTTCCAGCTAGACCACAAAAACTGCAAGTCAGGAAATCCACTGCTCCACCTGGTGCCATCCTTTATCAAAGAAGGAGATAAAAACAGATGGATGCAGAAACAGCAGAGGATATAGCAGCAGGGGATGATATTATAAAATCAGTCCTTAAGCAGATGATAGCTGAAAATCTTGAGCTTGCTAAAGCTCAAAGCACTTCTCAGCCAGTTATCACCAGGCCATCATCTCCAAACTCATCTACAAATAAACCTCTCCCAAGAAACCCAAGGGATTCAAAAATACTAAAGTGGAAGTCTGATAAACGGACCCACGTATTGACATTGCTCAGATCCAATGGTGAAGTGAAGCACATATCAAGAGAACAAGCCCTTGGCCTGGGTGAAGAGGATCTTCAAGATCCCCTTGAGCTTACACTGTGTAGGGAGGAGGATGACACAAGTTCCATGGACTTTGAATTACAATTCAAAGGCCAAGTTAGGGAATTTTTGATGAGACAATAAAGATCCATAATAATGAAGGGTTTTGGCATCATCTGTTCCAGGGGAGATTGTTGGGATTGAACCCTACGAAAGGAACAGTTGATTAAAGCCAAAACTAGATCAGAGCAGTGGATCCAGAATAAGCAGATGTTTGTATTCAATTCTCTCCCCTTGAAAGTGGCTAAACAACTGATGACCTCTATCTACTGCTCGTCTACAACAACTGTCCTTAAACAACTGCTGATGATTAAAGAACTGTTGAAGATTAACACTAATGCTCAATCTACTGATATGGGTCAAGCACTGCTGAAGACATAAAGTACTGCTGGAGTCACAACAGTGGAATGGGAAGCAGTAGTTTGTTTATTCATTATATTGTAATGTAATCAGTAGTTAGCAAACAGTGTTTGTATTAAATCAGTAGTTACAGGTTGTTAGGAAGTTAGATGTCACTTTCATGGTGACGTCAGCCAAGATGCTTCAGTGGTTTGCTCGTGCCTATAAATAGAACAGTACCCTGTACTGTTCTATTAGCTCTTTCATCACTTGTCATTCTGCACGAACAATCCATTGTGAGCTCAGGCTGAGGGGGAGTTTGTGATACATGCATGCAATTGTAATTGAAGTTTGAAATAAATTCAATCATTCGGTTCAATGATAAACTTGTGTGTTGAAAGCATTTCTCCATCTTGATTGTGTATGAAAGTTTGTTTCCATTTACATTCCGCTGCATTTACTTGTTCATCCTCTTAATTCTCAAACGAAGACACAATCATAAGAAACTCAGATCCTAACAATTAGCACACTTTTTTCAGCATGACTTTTAAACTTATCTGAATTGTTTAAAATCGTACTAAAACAAAGACATCCTATAACCCTAAGTTAACCCAACACTGGTTCAAAACCATACACACATTCATAAGGAGACCTTCCATTCAATACCGACGATGGAGTCCTGTTAATAAGATAAGTAGCAGTTAAGACACATTCTGACCAAAATTTAAGAGGAAAACCACCTTGAAACAGTAAAGCTCTAGAAACATTCAAAAGGTGCCTATGTTTACTTTCGACTATACCATTCTGTTGAGGTGTATGTACACAAGAAGTTTGATGAACAATCCCATTAGTATAACAAAATTCACTCATTTGATTATTAATAAACTGAGTTCCATTATCACTTCTAAAAGTTTTAACATGTTTACCAAACTGAGTTTTAAGCAAATTAAAAAACCCATGTATATGATAAAAAAAAACTTCACTTTTGTTTCTCATTAGATACACCCATACAGCCCTGGTATAGTCATCAACAATAGTAAAAAAGAACCTAAACCCATCTCTACTAGGAACCTTGTAAGGACCCCAAACATCAAGATGGACTAATTCTCCTAACATTTTAGATTTGTGATCACTTAAAGGGAAGGGATCTCTTTGTTGTTTGGCTCTATGACAGATTTTACATGGTGAAAGATTAGTATTTTTAGCATCCAAATTTGTTTTTTAATACATGTTCAGCAGGATGGCCTAATCTAGCATGCCATAGATTAACATCACAATTAGCATTACACACCTTAACAGAAGAACTACCACAGAAATAGAGACCATCAAGTTGATTACGAGTCACCTGGATTTTCTTTGTTTGAGAATCCTGAATATAACAGTTATTTTCATCAAATGTCACAATTAATTTGCAGTCTTTGGCTAACTTATGAAAAGAAACAAGATTAACACAACAATCAGGAACAAGAAAAACATCATATAAAATGACCTTATCACTTAACTTGATATCACCGATTTTAGTAACCAAAGCACTAGTGCCATTTGGATGTTTAACTTTTATATTATATTCAGTTACATCAATTTGATTAATAAAACCAACATCAGTCATGACCATATGTTGATTAGCCCCAGAGTCAATGATCTACCCAACCCTATTTCCATCCTTGAAAAAATTAGAAAAATAGTAAACAGGTTTGGAATCACATGAGGTTTTGCAAGACATATCAACAAAACTATTAAAACACACAGAATTGTCAGACATACCAGCAAAAACACTGCTCTGTGGATCATTTTTTGACTTATCATTCAAAAGACTAAGAAGTTGAGCCACCTGTTCACTAGTTAAAGAACTCATAGTAGAAGATGGAGAAGCAATTTCAGACTTTTCAGTAATAATATTATTACTAATCCTGCTACCCTTTATTCCCATTGTTCTTTGATTTCATCCAAGTAGGATAACCAACCAGTTCAAAACATTTTGCATTAGTATGACATGTCTTGTTACAGTGATAACATTTAAGATTGGGATTAGGGGGTCTAATACCCTTTTTCTTTGAATCAAAACCTTGATTTGTTTTAGCAGCAAAGCCAACTGTACTATTAGGGATCTTTTCAGAAAAAAAATTCATATGAAGATGTGACTCTTCTCTTGAAATAATGGAAAAAACCATCTTTTACCGTAGGAAGAGTTTCTCTAGTTAAAAGATTAGTTCTCACAGACTGGTATGAACTATCAAGACCCATCAAAAATTGCATCAGTTTAGTAAGATGATTAAAATCATTAAATTGTTTAGACGCATCACAAGTACATGAAGGTAAAGCAAGTAACTGATCAAGTTGTTTCCAAATGCAATTCAGTTTATGATAATATTCAGAAACAGGCATACCACTTTGTGTAAATGAATTAAATTTTTGATACAAATTAAACACAATAGACCCATCAACTTTATCATAAGTTTCCTTTAAGTCTCTCCATACCTCAGAAGCAAGCTTAGAATACACATGACCAAGATACAGTTCATCAGATACAGAATTTAGAATCCAAGTGAGAACAATTGAGTTACATCTATCCCACTGTCTACCTAATACTTCATCAGTAGTAAACCTACGACAAGAACCATCAATAAACCCAATTTTATTCTTAACTTGTAGAGCTAAATTCATAGAGTTTGCCCAAACTGTATAATTTTCTGTCCCCTCAAGTTTAATAGCAACAATAGACAGATTAGCACAATCACTAGGGTGCAGAAATAAAGGGTCACCTGCATTAATCTTACTAACCAAAGTAGCACTAGTCGAACCCATAGTATCAGTGGTGACTACAGCATCATCTCCAGACATAGTAATTAATCAAAAACAGAATAACAGCCAAGAAAAATCAAGAATAGAAGACTGAATAACACAGAATTAAGATCAATCAATGGACAATTAATATAATAAGCAAATATTTCACAAATCAGACACCAATAATCGCAAACCGAATAACACAGAATCAATCAAGAAACAATCAAGACAATAAGAAAATATAGCACAAAACAGACACGAAGAAGAAATAACAAGTGAAGCCTGAACAGCGGTCCGATCAGAGGTTCGTCACTTAAAGGTGCCTCCGCAGACAATATTCAGGGAGCTATAGACACTTAAGACACGACACGACAAATGCAACAGAGTGAACCCTCTCTGTATCCCAAAAATCAAGCCGGTCTTGCTAAACCCGTTATCAATATGCCTAGACAAACTGACTCAGTGATGCAAAAAAAACAACAACAAGATAAGGGTAGAACGATCTAACAGCGGGTGCGTATAACTCCAGCGAATTAGACTTGTAACCTTCACTTAGGATTACAAGAATCTGATCAGATGATGAACAAAAGCATTCTATTGGTTTGCCCTAAAATAGAGACCAACGAGAACCTTTAAGAAGCCGCAAAAGAAAACCCTAAAAATTAGGGTTTCAAACTTCAGCAGGTACGAAATCCAAGAAGACCAGAATCACCAGGTATGAAGTCTGTAGAACCAACCGGAACCACCAAGACTCCGATAACCACCAGAAAGCCCCTTCGATCCTAACAAATCTAAGAGAACCCCTTGATTGCAACAGAAGATATCAACCCAAGAGCACTAGACCTAGTGCTCTGATACCATGTCAAAGACATCATATCAAGGACGAATAATATGTATAAACACTGATTAGCCGTAAACAGGTTCAAAATACAGCAGAACAAAGGCTGCACACTGTCGTAAACACAAAACAGACACTGCAGATCATCAACTAGATGATCTGCGTCTATCGATGGTCAAATACGACACAAATAAACTCTCGAACACAAGAAACAGTAACTCTGAAAGTTCTAGAGAGTGATAGTGCAGAGGAACGATAGAGATTTCGATGTTGTTGAGAAGACAAAGAGATGTGTTGGTTGATTGAGTCCGTAAATCTAAAGCAGCCTTCCTTTATAAAAGACTGGGCAGCATCAACCCTAAGCCCAAAAAGCAGCCCATCTCTAAACTTTATGAGAAACCGGCCCATCTTCACATTAAGTAAGAAAACGAGCCCAAATACATGAAACAACAATAAAACAGAATTAACACATATTGAATTGAATAAAATAAAGGAACCAGAATATATTTCAACAACCATCACCATCTCCCCCATGTGCAACATCTCCGACCACTATTCACGCCCAAACCGCAACTACCTAAACGTCGTCATTCATACCTAAACCATAAACCACCTAAACAACATATTTGATTCGGGTGCCAAAGTCCACATGACAGAACGTTGGGGACCCCACTTCGTAAGCTAAATGGGTACCCAACTACCCATAAACAAAATCCGATCCTTTCACACCACCACCACTCATAACCCTCTCACCACCATCATTACCGCCTAATCTCTACCTAAATAATTGAACCCCCGCCACCTTACAACCCGATTCCACCACCGTACCTCTGTGGTTTCGTCAGTTTAACCCTTTCAGCCCAATAAGGATTATTTTAACATATAAGATCCTCAGGTTGCATTTTATAACGGTTTTGGCACCCTAACACTAACTTTGTTACTTTTTTTGCATTTAAGTGTAAGGGTAATTATGTAATTATATACCTTAGGGGTTGTTTTTGATAATTGTAAAGTTCTTTTGATATTTAAGAGATTATTAATGCAAATACTCAAGTTTTTTTATTATTTTGTTATTTTCACGATTATTATTTAACAAAATATGTTTTAAATATACAAATAAATATTTATTTTTATTAACCTTTTGTTTTATAAACATCGTTTTAAAAAATATTTTTTTAATATTTTGTTTAAACAGTCTATGGTTTTAAAATTGTTCATTTTTAAACCGTTTGGTTTTTTAAAAATCATTCTTTTTAAAGTCGTTTGTGTTTTAAAGTTTTTTTAAACACTTCATTTCATACCATTCTTTTTAAAATCATTTGTTTTTTTAAACATTTTGAAACAACTCACCTTTTTAAGTCGTTCTTTTTTAAATCTAACAAACCGAAGTGTATAAAAACTAAAGAAATGTAATATTTGAAAAAAATGAAATATTCTATTAAAAACTTTGCAAAAGATCCTTCATTTTTCAAACTTTTTTTAGAGTGGTTTATTTCTTTTTCAAATCTTCCATTTCTTTGGACCGTTTGTTTATTCAAAATTCGTTATTTTTTTAAGACAAAATTACACAAATAAACCTTTATTTTATACCTAAACTGCACTTCGTATATTTTACTATGAAATCGGCCAAACCCAACCTTTATGTTCATGTTTTGTTACATTCTATAACCTTTACAACTATCCTTGTCCAAAAACTCAGTTAGGTTACCTCACATGCTTTGCATGTGAGGGGTACTATGGTCTTTTATAGCATAAATGTTGATTTTTGTAAAAATATTATTTATAACATAAAGGTTGATTTGTACAAAAATATTATTATTATATATATAATAGTAGAATATTTGTTTTCAAAAAAAATTATTATTTGTTAATAATTATATATTTATATATATAAACATATATAAAAGTTAGTTTTAAATTTATTTTATAAAAATTATGATATTAATATTTTTATAAAGAAAATAATAATGACAAGAATTACTTGCTATATAAAGTATAAATAAAACACGAATTCTTCTAAATAAAGTTTTTGTAATATCCGAAATATTTTTATAATTATATATAATTATAACGGACGTTTTAAAATTACTTAAACTAAAATGTATTTTTTAAGTATATGTAAGTATGTGTTTATAAAAAAAGTTATTAGACAAATTTATATCGATAAAAGAAACTAATAAATTAATTTGATGTTTAAAAAATGTTTAATAAATTTTCGTTAAAAAAATTCTAAATATATAATATGTAAATAATACAATTTGTTTGCTAAAGTTTACTAACGATTTTTTTAAACGTCAACTTTATTTATTAGTTTCTTTTATCGATATAAATTTATCTAATATTCTGTTCTTATAAATACATACTTACATATACATAAAAAATACTTTTTTAGTTTGAATAGCTTTAAAACGTCCGTTATAATTGTATATATTTATAAAAGTATTTCGGATATTACAATAACTTTATTTAAAATAATTTATGTTTTATTTATACTTTATATAAAAAGTAATTAATCTTGTCATCGTTATTTACTTTATTAAAATATTAAAATCAGAAGTTTTATAAAATAAATTCAAAACTGTACTTTTATATTTATAAACATATAATTATTAATCAATAATTTTTGCAAAAAAAAAAATTCTATTATATGTATAATAATATTTCTACATAAATCAACCTTTATGTTTGTTAGTGCATTCATCTGTTGTCTTCATCTTATGTCGAGTCTCGAATACGTTGCGGTTTGGATCAAGCATGATGTCATCATTATTAATGATGACATCATACATATGACATCATCAACTACATCACGTGAAGACAAATGCACAAAACAGAATATTAGTTCTCAAAGTTCACGTGAAAATCAGTTTGCTAGAAGACAAAATAGTATACGTTTGAATATTAATTGTAATTTGCTGATTTCGCTCCTAGCATCACATGTAGGTGATTTCGCTCCTATTGTTATTATGTCATTCTGAGCGGAATCAAAGCTACTATATATAGGTTAGTATGAGCGAAATCAGAGTAGTGAGTTCCTTGTTTTCCATACCGAAGTGCTGCCGGTGTGACGTTTGCATGTAAACTGTTAAAGATCAATACAAAAGGTGTTTAAAAGTGAATTGCTTGTTGTTTCTACATCAGTTTCTTGTTTTCCGCACCTGAAACTGA
Source organism: Helianthus tuberosus (assembly GCA_030545235.1). NCBI lineage: Eukaryota > Viridiplantae > Streptophyta > Magnoliopsida > Asterales > Asteraceae > Helianthus > Helianthus tuberosus. Next base: position 9,518 of record JARYGA010037736.1, on the reverse strand, counting down.
TTGAAACTCCTCTGAAAGACTCGTTCGGGTCAGAATACGATCCTACAAGTGGTATCAGATCCAAGTGTTTTCACGAGGTGAACCAGTTCGTTTGAAAGCTAGTTTGAGAAATTCTTCGATATTGAATCATGAGTGAAGATTTTTACAACGCATTCGCAACATCTCCGACTACTCCGGGTGAAATTACTAAGAACATGAACATGGAGAATGAAACCGGAACAATGCAAAAACCCCCAAAACTTATGGGAATTGAAGATTATCATGGATGGAAGAAACGTTTTGAAAATTGGGTTCAGGCGAATCATCTAAAAGCTTGGGAGAGCATCGAAACTGAGTATGAGAGGCCAAAGAATACAATGGGAGCTGATAAAATCATTTCTGAATTTACTGAACAAGAGAGGGAAAGTTATAAAGGAGAGAAAATGATGATTAATTTGTTACAACAAGCGGTAAAAGAAGATATATTTGTGTTGCTTCAACATGATGAAAATTCTTATTCTATCTGGGAAGCTCTTCAAAAGAAGTTTGAGGGAAGCACTGAAATGTTACAAAGTAAAGCAGCTTTGTTGAAAAAAGAGTTTGAATTGTTTGCGTGCATGCCTGGTGAAACAACAAAGAGTCTTATTGAAAGATAGTGTCATCTTGTACGCACCATGTCACAATTGAAAATTACAAAAAATCCAGCAGAATGGGTTGAAAAGCTTGCTGACGCGTTACCGCAAAAGGAATGGAGTACATATCTGATGATATTAAAGAATTCCGGACAGTTTAAAAGGTTATCGATTGCACAGTTTATAGAAAAGCTGGAGGCACAGGATCTGGAGCAGCAGAAAATTGCTAGAATGAATAGTTCAACCCATCAACAAGATATTAAATTGTATTATAAAGGAAATGTTCAAACTGCTGAAGCCAGTCCAAAGATACAAACTGCATTTAGTGCTGGAAATCAGTCTACACCAAGCAGTCAAGGATCAGTCAACACTAGTGGGTTCTCAACGGTGAATCCTCCAAGTGTTCAAAGTTCATCTGCTGGAAATGGTCATCTAATTCAGTGCAATGTGGCTTTACATCTTCAAAATGGACAAAATTATTCTGAAGAGATTGTAAAGAATCATATGGGATTATTGGTCACTGCATTAGAGTCTTATGAAGGGTTGATTGCCGGAAGAATTGGTAATCCAATGCTCACAAAGGAAGATTATGACCAAATCGATGCAGAGGAGCTGGAACTGATGGATATTAAATGGGCTTTAGCTAGTGTTTTGAGGAGAGCAGAAAAATTTAGATTGGTTACAGGAATAAATGATTTCTTAGATGCAAACCTTTCTAATTTAGGTTTTGATAAATCTAAAGTTGTCTGTTTTCGTTGCAGGGAGAAAGGTCACTTTAAAAGAGAATGCAAGAATCAGGAGCCGAGAGGAGCAAAGGAATCGTCTGGGAAAGATGATTATTATAGGAAATCCATTTATCAGCAAATCACTCATCAACCACATCAACAAAAAGAAGCTCAAACAGCTCATGGAAGAATGATCGAGGATGCAAACAGGAAAGCTTATCATGGCATTATTGATCAAGATGATGAGAAAGTGGCTGATGGTTTTAGCTGGGACAAATATATTCCAGCTGATCCTAAAGTTAAAGCTTTTATTGCACATATTGTTCAAAAGCCAGAGTTGATAAAAGAATGGATGGCTGTGTTATCTGATGATGAAGAAAAAGATGAAGAATCTGTTTCCTCTGAAAACAGTTCAACAGATAACAGTGATGATGAAGAGCTTGAACAGATAAATCTTGGAAAAACACATTTATCTTCTGACCAATTTGAATTTTATTTTGCAGATAAATTGAAGAAGTTCAAAGAGAGAAAAGCTGCAAAAGAATTGAAAGAAGTCAAAGTGATTGAGAAGATAGTTGAAGTGGAGAAGACAGTGGAAGTTGAGAAGATTGTGGAGGTAGAGAAGATTGTTGAAGTCACAAAACCTTGTCTTACTTGTTTAGAGTCATGTAAACAATGTATAGAAAAAGATGAGAGGTTTAGTGAGTTAGAAAAGTTGAAAGAAAAGTTGTTGTTTGATGTAAAAAATTTAAAACAGTCATATAATGTATTGAACAGAACTGTGAATAGTCTGGAAAAGACTAACACTGAAAGAGAGAAAGCTTTGAAGATGTTGAATGCTACCATGATGACAAAGCAGAAAGAGATCAACTTGTACATAGAAGAATGTGCAAAGTGGAAGAAAGAGTTGGATAGTGAAGCAACTGAGAATGAAAGAATCAGAAGATTGCTGTAAAGTTACAAAGGTTGTGACTACATAATTGATAGAATTTATCCAACAGTTGAAGGATTTGAAGCGTTTAAAGGTGAAGAAACAAAGCCAAAGAAGAAGAATGATACTGGTAAGAAACAGGGTGTCTGTTATAATAAGTGTCCGCCTCCGATTTGGGAAGGGTACTCGTCTAGAAAACCTAACGAGGAAGAACTAAAAAAGGCAGTCAATATAAAGTTGGAGTCCGAGATAACCGATGTTTTACCGGATAATATTGACGTCACGTTCACAGCGTCCGACACAGATCATGAGTCAGAACTGATAAAACGAGTGGTCGATCAGGTGTTGGATAAGGATGAGGAGTCAGAGTCAAAGTCTGAGTCCAAAAGTTCGTGTCAGTCAGTTGGGAGTTCAAGTTCGTCCGAAAGGATTTCAAAATCGTCGGGAAAACGGGTTTACAGTAAAGAGTTTTTGTTGTCAAAATCTAATTTGAATGATGAAACATTTGAAGTTGTGTATACTTTGAATGATTCTGACAAATTATATTTTGATAAAGAGTTTCCAATAAGAGGTGTTAAACCAGAAATGATCAAAAAGGTTTTCAAACTAACAGAAATTAATATTCCTGAAATAAAAGATGAAAATCTTACAAGAAAACCAAGACCTTACACCTCAAGAGTACAACAACGTTTGAACAAGAAAAAGGGTTACAATTCTGGTTCTGGTTTTCAAACGAAACCAAACCACAATCGTAGCTACAAAAAGAAAGGAATTGGTTTTATTCCACCTGAAAACTATAAAAATGAAAAATATGTTTGAGATTTTAAATCAAAAATGACATATGTTGCAGGAACTAGCCATGAAGAAGAAACAAATAGCTCATTCTGGAAACAATCAAATCAAGATTTTCTTGCTGAAAAGGAAAAGAATGGAGCTTATCAGAAGAAAGAAACTAGAACTTGTTTTAGATGCAATGAAGTCGGTCACATTGCATGGAACTGTCCTAAAGCGACTAATACAAAACAGGGAGTTTCTGGAAAACTGAAAGAAGTTATTGTTGATAAAACCGAACCACCAACTGAAAAATTTAAAGTTTTCAAAAATTCAACATTTGAAGTTAGTGAGTGTTCGAAGAGATTTTACAGGCGAAGTGTTAAACTTGACAACCAAAAATGGGTTGTTAAGAAATCAAATGTAAAATCTGGCGATGAATCTGATTCCACAAAATCAGAGGAGCCACAGTTTGATGAGGGTGATGAAAACTCAGTTCCTTCAATGGATGATGAGAACTTTCCACCATTAAGGACTGAAAATTTTAAAAGGAAAACTGGAAAGTCTGAAATCTCAAATCAGGGTTATTCTGAGGAGGATAACTTTGATGTTGAGAAAGCGTTTAATGGGAAAGTTAAGAAGATTTTTGAAAAAATGGTTGAAGGGAAAGTAAAAGGGGTAAATGAGTTTTATGCTAAAAAGAAATCAACTTACACCCCAACTGTTTCTGAATTGAAAACACCCAAGGCTGGTCAGGCTTGGGTGGACATTTTCTTTGCTTGAAAAACCTGACTTGCCGGAGATCCCAAGTTTGTAATAGCGGATCAGGAATCGGCATCTTTCTTAAAATTGATTGTGTAAATGAATCTTAAAGTTTGTTAAATTGTAGAGATTGTGAATTGCCGGAGCTTCCAGGTAGGTAAGTGTGAAGCAGGAATCGGCATTTTGATTGGTAAAATGGTTTGTTTAGATGATTTATTCCTACATGAGATTAAATGTTTTGGATATACTTACAAGTGGTAAGAGGTTGATTCTGACAAAGTGATTAATCAAGGTCATTAGTTTGAACTTGATGTAATCCACATATTAATGATTGAATGGATAATATGATGAACCAAACCCTTAACTTTACAAGTGGTAAAACCAACAAAACTTATTTTCCGGAAAAATCATTCTGATTAAAACAAACTTAAGTGTTTTGAAATCATAATGAGAAAATAGTTTTGTGAAAGGGGGAGTTCTGATTGTTTATGCCTAGTGGATGGCGAATTGAGGCGATTTGATATTGGTTGTCACTTTACTGTATAGTTTGTTTTCAAATTTCCTAAAATGTGTTTGCATTTTAGGGGGAGTAGAAAATTTTCAGAAAATCCAAAAACATTTGAAAATTTGAAAAAGACAAAAACATGATAAAATTCAAAAATGAGTTTCGTTGTGAATAGAGGAAATGATAGTACATCAGTAGACTGTCACAACATGCTAAAGAAATGAAATGTTAAAATGTGATAAACAATCTCACTGCGGATATGCCAGTAGGTTTTTGCACATTTAGTAGATTGTGACGAGATATAAACATAAATTCAAACTTGCTTATTCTGTGGGTAACAACATCTTGGATATATAGGTAACCCCTGAAATCTTGTTTGAAAGGTCCCTTATTCTGAGATACTAGGTCTTTATACTCAGTGATATCTGGGGTATTATCCCGGGATTTTTGCTGAATGGAAGTTCTGACCTAGTCCTCGGATAATACTTTCCGCAAATGCTTGAAACATAGCATCGCCCTCAGCAAATTGATGAAACAATAAAATTGATAGTCATTGTTGTTGTAATGCAAAAGATCCTCTAAAGGGGACATACCCAAAAGAGTCATGATCTCTCTGCTGAACGGTAGTTCTGACCTGAGCTCTCATGATTCTTCATAAGTTATTAACCCCTTACAGATATCATCTGTGGTATACTCACCTGTAAAACTGAATATTGGGATCTGGATACGGGAGTATATTCAAGTAGTGGGACACACGGATAAGTTCAAGTCTTTAAAACATTAACATCATATCTCGGATCAATTGAACTTTGTGTGAAAATTTAAGTGGACAAATATACTGACAAACTAAGTGAATTGTTTAGAACTTAAAATGAAATGAAGCTTAACGGTGTTGGTGACTTGTCTCAAAAACTGATATGATCCTCTTACCCGAACTCACAAAAATATTGTTTGTAAATATTTCTTTACTGCATTACATGTTTTTTTATTTCAAAATCCAAAAAGATTTTGAGTGTGTTTTAGCATAAACTTTTGAAAAAGTCAAAAAGATTTTCAACAACTGATGTTGGAGAGCTGATTTTCAAAATTCCAAGTGCTAAACATGATGACATTGTTGTGAGGGGGAGTGTGTCTTAATGGTCAAAATATGTTTTTAAATCAACAAGTGGTTTATCTTGTGTGTATGATCTGAGGGAGTTGGTGTTGATGAATATGTTTATGAGAGGGAGTCATCTGATTATATCAGCATGTTGGTGCACACAAATTGTTAAATTTAGAAAATTTATTTTTAGGTTAAGAATGTGCAGGTTTATTCAGGCTGATTGATCCTAAGAAGCTGTGAGATGGTAAGCCAGACAACGATCCTAAAGCTGATGATGCTGATGAACTGAAGAAATGCCAGCATATCACAAGGGGGAGTCTGAAGTCTTGCAATAAGAGATTGAGAGAAAGAAGCCCAGAGACAGATCAAGACTGAAGATGCGAAGACTCGACACTTAAGACTCGTCAACATCTGAGGGGGAGTCTGTTAGTGCATTTATCTGTTGTCTTCGTCTTATGTCGAGTCTCGAATACGTTGCGGTTTGGATCAAGCATGATGTCATCATTATTAATGATGACATCATACATATGACATCATCAACTACATCACGTGAAGACAAATGCACAAAACAAAATATTAGTTCTCAAAGTTCACGTGAAAATCAGTTTGCTAGAAGACAAAATAGTATACGTTTGAATATTAATTGTAATTTGCTGATTTCCCTCCTAGCATCACATGTAGGTGATTTCGCTCCTATTGTTATTATGTCATTCTGAGCGGAATCAAAGCTACTATATATAGGTTAGTATGAGCGAAATCAGAGTAGTGAGTTCCTTGTTTTCCATACCGAAGTGCTGCCGGTGTGACGTTTGCATGTAAACTGTTAAAGATCAATACAAAAGGTGTTTAAAAGTGAATTGCTTGCTGTTTCTACATCAGTTTCTTGTTTTCCGCACCTGAAACTGATTGAAACTCCTCTGAAAGACTCGTTCGGGTCAGAATACGATCCTACAATGTTATAAATATCTTTTTTGCACACATCAACCTTTATGTTATAAAAGACCATAGTGCCCTCTCATGCAAAGCATATGAGGTAACTTAACTGAGTTTTTGGACGGCGTTAGTTGTAAAAGTTATAAAATGTAACAAAACATGAACATAAAGGTTGGGTTTGGCCGATTTCATAGTAAAAGGTATGAAGTGCAGTTTAGGTATAACATAAAGGTTGATTTGTGTAATTTACCCTTTTTTTAACCTTTCGTTTATTAAATTCGTGTTTTTTTTTAAACCTTACACCTGTTAACTTATTTTTTAAGGTTTTGCTTTTTTATAAACGTCTTTTTTTAATCTCCGTTTTTTAGACCACTCGTTTGTTTAAAATCGATCGTTTTTAAATTCCTTCAAATTTTGAAATCGTTCATTTTATGAAGTTCATTTTTCCTAACGGCTTTATGTAAAGTGAATACAAAGTTTCAAAAATGAACGGTTTCAAAAACGGTTCTAAAAGGAATGGTTGAAAAAGAAACGCATTTAAAAATCAACAACTTAAAAAACGAATTGTCTAAAAAAGTTTAAAAAACCATTTAAAAAAACGGTGTTAAATGAATTGTTTAAAAAAACTTTAAAAGACAAACAACTTGAAAAAGAACAATTTTAATACACAAACGGTTTTTAAAAAGGATATACATTTTAATAATAGGTTAAAAAACAAATGATTTTAAAAACGACAAACAAACGCTTAATGAAGATACATATTTATTCGTATATATAAAACATATTTTATTAAATAATAATCATGAAAATAACGAAATAAAAAAAACTTGATTAATTGCATTAATAATCTCTTAAATATTAAAACAACTTTGTAATTATCAACAACAACCCCTAAGGTATATAATGCCCTAATTGCTCTTATCCTTAACTACCAAAAAGTAATAAAGTTAGTGTCAGGGACCAAAACTGTTACAATATGCAATCTCGAGGTCTGATATATTAAAATAATTCTTTTTAGGCTGAAAGAATTAAACTGGCTAAACCCCAGGGGCCAAAACAGTAATTTACTAAAAAATAATTCCACACCCGAAAAATAAAAGATCTAACAAAACAAAACAATACAATACAACATTTCTACAACATAATTAAGGGGGTGTTTGGCCTAGCTTTTATTTTTTTGGCTTATGCTTATATTTTAAAGTAGTTTATGCTTATTTTCTTTCATTTGATAAGCTCTTTTTAAGTGTTTGGATTAGCTTATATTCTACAAGTTGATAAGCTCTTTTTAAGTGTTCGTGTTAGCTTTTTTTATTTAGCTTATGTTAGTAAAATGACCAAAAGGGGCATGGTTACATATTATCACATAACTTATATTTTATATGTATCTACTTTGTTTTTATGAGTTATACCATCATTTTTTGATAAATTTATGTCGAGGATGACGTAAAACTTCTACAAAAATACATTAATATTCAATAAACATTCATCTTGGTTTGGTTAGATCTCCTGCAATCATATCTCTAACTGCACTCATGTATAAATCATCTATTCTACGTTGTGTACTTGTGTCTTCATTTACTTCATTAATGTCATTAGATCCTCGACCATTATATCTCTAACTGCACTCATGTATATCTCTAACTGAGCTTTAAATTCATATATTCTGACATCAGCAATTAGTATATGATGCGTTACTTGTTTGCATTGTTTGCATGTATAACAGAGCTTTAAATTCATATAGCCAAAATAAGAATTTTTTTAACAATAATCTGACATAAGCAATTAGCAATTAGGACTTATAGCCAAAATAAGATTTTTTTAACAATAATGAAACGGATTAAATGGTTTTTCATAACGACAGTAAATGATACGTTTTCATTTGTATAAACCCGTGGATAATGAGTAACGACGGTAAATGATGCGTCTTAATAAGTTGTTAAATTCACCATTCTTCAATATTAATCCACCACCATTTGAGGGCAAATGAGTAACTTACACCCTACATAAATAAGCTTCTTCAAAATAAGCTAAATAACCATCATCACACTAGCTTCTTCAAATTAGCTTATATAAGCTAATAAGCATAAGCTTAAAAAGCTAAACCAAACACCAATTTAAGCTTTTTTTATAAAAAAAAAAGCTAAAAAAGCTATAAGCTTGGTTAAAAAAGCTAGGCCAAACACCCCCTAAATAAACTTTTGAATTAAATCATCTAAAAAACATTCCTGACCACAATTGACAATCAATTCACTGTCAAGTATCAAATCTGAGACACTGCTGAACTTCTCATGCAACCGCGTTGCTGTCGTCTTCGTCTCTCTCCGTTGAAGTAGAAGCATGAGATAACCGTTATGCTCATGTTCCTGAGAACCTGTCGCCATTCTGGAACAAACTGCAATGCAGTAGAAGGTTCTACAAGATGATGAGGTGGTGGCAGTGGTCGGTGAGTTGCGGTGGTATACAAGGTGGAGGACGGTGACTCTGACGGTGGATGGTGGCGCCGGGACGTTGATGGGAGGAGGATATGGAATGTGTGTAGAATGCGTGTATGTATCTTAACCAGTAAGGTAGCTTGTGAGCCCCACAATCATATGTATATACATATAGGATTCGGTTCAACAAAGAACCACCATGAGTTGTGGCAAACATAAGAACTCCTACTTCCCACGCGAGTTCGGCCACTATTTTCTAAAAAAAACAAAAAGCAAATGTTGAGTCGGTACTTAGTTACGCTTGATGCAAAATTTGTTTACGGCGATGTAATTCATTTTACATTACCAATAAACAATTTTACATCCGATGTAAATTTTTAATGCGATATTTTTCATTATTTTTCACTGGAACAAGTGATTTTTTTTAAAGATTTTTAAGGATTTTTTTTTTAGAAAACATTTGAAGCCCAAGTTTTAATGGTTTCTCACAACTCAAGGTGACTCTCATTTTATGCTTCCCATATATATATATATGATTAATTAATACTTAATTTTTTTTGTTTTATCATTAAGGGTAATCTAGTCATTTAACGTTCATCTACTTTGGACTTTTTAAACCACAAGGAACAAGAGTTTAATTTTAAAACACTGGAGACTAAAAGTAAAATATGATAAGAGTATTCACATTTAAGACTCCATCTCCATCTATTTAATTAAACTTAAGAACACATTTTTCTTTAAATTTT